>WOXC01000911.1:0-141897 GCA_011680675.1 Gymnobelideus leadbeateri
AATGATGAGCTTCGATGACTGGGGAAATGGGGGCTGTGAACAATGAGGGAAGCTGCAAGAAGAGCAAGTTTAGGAGAAATAAGGACATGGTGAGCTTGAGGGGTTTAAGAGCTGTAAATGTGGGATGAGAGAACTCAGGGAAGAGACTGTGGCCAACAAACAAACAGAGAGTCATCTGCAAAAAAACAATAGCTGAAATTGTGGGAAAGGATGACATCACCAAGGGAGAGCGTCTGTTGGGAGAAGTTCAAGGACAAAGTTCAGGGACATAGTGACCTTTGGAGTGGAGGAGAAAAAAGATGAAGAGAATGAAACAAGATGGCGGGTGAATCAGGAGCATATACAGGAGAAAGGATGGCAAACAGACCAAATACTACAGGATGGATGGAGGATGCTGGCCCCTGGAACTGGCACTTTAGTGATGAGTATGAAGTAGAGGTTTGAAGGCATGTCACACAGCTGAGGAGCTGAGTGATCTAAGAAAAGCAGAGTGAAGAGAAAGAAGAAATGCTGGCTCACAGCTCGAGGGAACAGCAGTTTGGGGAGGTTTGTTTCAGGATGGATGAAGCCTGTGAGAATCATGGAACTCAGGGCCAATGCTTTATCCAAAGGCTTTCTTGATGTTCTTCAGGGAGGGCCAGTTGTGGTAGTTGTGGCTCTTTATTAAACACCTCCCTTTTGGGGGTGACTAGGGCCTTTCCAGGAAGCCCTGTCCCAATAGAGGGAAGCATGTCCTATCTGCCTGAGAAGGATTTTGTTAGAATTAGAGCCTTGTCGGATGGGGGCGGAGCCAAGATGGCGGAGTAGAAACAGCATTTCCAACGTGCTCTGCCCCACACAAATTTCAAACAATGTGAAAGGGAGCTCTGAACAACTTCTGGAGCCACAGCACCCACAGAACGGCACAGAGAAGCTAACCTCCTGCTGAGGACAGCCCAACAGCCCTGCAGGGAGCGGCCAGCGCAGCGCTCTGAGAGCAGGCTGCACAGCGCGCTGGGAACCAACAGCACAGCCCGCAGAGCTGAGCCCAGGTTCGCGGCTTTAGCCCCAGGGCGGCCGGGCCTTCAGCCGGCTGGTGGAACCCCAGAACACCAGCAATTGTGGCGATTCCAGAATTATCAGCACAGATATGCCTAGGACAAAGTGAGAGGTTAGTGCCCTATGGACTTTGGGACCAGTATTTGGGGAACACGTGGCTTCCTCCCCTGGGGGCAAAAAGCTGCTGAAGAAACAGCTGCACAGAAGACATTTTGCAGCGTCAGCAGTGGCTCTAGCTCCTGGTCTGCAAACTGTAGGAAGATCCAGCAATCAGTCTGGGGGTTAATCGCTTTTGCTTTAAACTGCCTGGATCTGGATTGTGGTCTGCGGGGGAAGTTTGGGGTGGGTATCCAACTTGCCAGAGTGGGTGGAGGCTTTACAGAGGCCACACAACTGGCGGAAGTTGTAAAGACCCCATGTTTGGGCAGAAGCTCCCCTGTCTGGTGGCAGAGTCCTACTGTGGCAACAAGCCCAAAAATCAAGTAATTAAGTGGTAACATGCCTAGGCAAATGAAACAAAATAAACAGAAAAGTTCAACATTGGACTCCTATTTTAGGGGCAAAGAGGCTCAAAGCGTGGAGGAGGACTGTGAGGTCAGAACTCCTGCACCAAAAGCCCCAAATGAAAATACAAGCTGGCTACATACAGGCCATAGAGGACCTTAAGAAGCAGATAAGAGAAGTGGGGGAAAATTTGGGAAGAGAAATGAAAAAGATGCAAGAAAAGTATGAAATGACAGTCAACAGCC
This sequence comes from Gymnobelideus leadbeateri, assembly GCA_011680675.1. Classification (NCBI taxonomy): domain Eukaryota; kingdom Metazoa; phylum Chordata; class Mammalia; order Diprotodontia; family Petauridae; genus Gymnobelideus; species Gymnobelideus leadbeateri. The sequence continues at coordinate 1,788 of WOXC01000911.1, forward strand.
TGACTGAGGAAAATAACACCTTAAAAAATAGACTAACTCAAATGGCAAAAGAGGCTCAGAAAGGCAATGAGGAGAAGAATGCCTTAAAAAGTCGAATTTGCCAGATAGAAAAAGAATCTCAAAAGTTCACTGAGGAGATTCATTCCTTCAGAGTTAGACTGGAGCAAATGGAAGCTAGTGACTTTATGAGAAATCAGAGACTGTTAAGCAGATCCAAACAAATGAAAGATTAGAAGGCAATGTGAAATATCTCATGGGAAAAACCACTGACTTGAAAATAGATCCAGGAGAGACAATTTAAAAATTATTGGACTACCTGAAAGCCATGATCAAAGAAAGAACCTAGAAATCACCCTTCAAGAAATTCTCAAGGAAAATTGTCCTGATGTTTTAGATCCAGAGGGCAAAATAGAGGTTGAAAGAATCCACAGATCATCTCCTGAAAAAGATCCCAAAAAGAAAACTCCCAGGAATATTATAGCCAGGTTCCAGAATCCCCAGATCAAGGAGAAAATACTACAAGCAGCCATGAAGAAACAATTTCAATATTGTGGAAACACAATCAGAATAGCCCAGGACCTGGCAGCTTCTACACTGAGGGATTGAAGGGCATGGAATATGATATTCCAGAGGGCAAAAGAGCTGGGAATGAACCCAAGGGTCACCTACCCAGCAAAACTGAGTATTTTGTTTCAGGGGAAAATATGGTCATTCAGTGGAATAGAGGACTTTCAAGCATTCTTGATGAAAAAACCAGAGTTGAATAGAAAATTTGACATTCAGACACAAGAAGCAAGAGATGCTTGAGAAGGTAATCAAGGAAAAGAAATCAAAAGGAACTTATCAAAGTTGGATTATTTACAGTCCTACATGGAAAAACAATAACTGTGTTTGATAAAACCTTTCTCATTATGAAAATAATTGAAGAAGGGTACATGGCATATGTTCACAGGTATACATGGATAGAGGGCACAGGTTGAATTTGATGGGAAGGGATGATTATTTTTTTTTTGGAGGGCAATTGGGGTTGGGTGACTTGCCCAGGTTCATGTGGCTGGGTTTTTGTTTGTGTGTTGGGTGTCTGGGGCCAGATCTGAGCTCGGGTCCTTCTGGCTCCGGGGCTGGCTCTCTGCTTACTGCGCCACCTAGCCACCCCAAGGAAGGGATGATTCTTAAGGGGTGAAGTCAAGAGGTGAGAGAGGAAAGTGGCAAGAGGAGATGGAGAGAGACAGGGTAGGGTAAACTATCTCATGTAGAAGAGGCAAGGGGAAGTAGTTGCAGGGAGGGGAAGAACAGGGAGGCAAAAAGGCAAAAGCATATTCTCATTGAAGTTGGCTCAAGGAGAGAATCACATACATACTAAATGGAATATCTTACCCTCACTCACTCTCCTGAGTAGGGGAAAGGGGGATGAGAGGGGGAATGATGGAGGGGAGGGCATTCTGGGGAGAGGGGAGGTTAGAAGTACCCACTATCAAAGAGGGACAGGATCAAAGTAGGGAATGGACCAGGTGGGAGGTGAGACAGGTGGGAGGGAAATATAAGCAGTCTTTTACAATTTATCTACTATGGTAATGTTTTGCATAGATATACATGTACAACACATACTGAATTGCTTATCTTCTCGGAGGGAGTGGGTGACAGGGGAGAAAGGGAATGGATCGAAAATCGAAGTTTTAAAATTAAATGTTTCATAAGATATCCAGGCAGTGGGGCTCAGAGATTCACCTTGCCCTAATGGCAAAGTCGAAGGGGGTATGGGAGAACATATGGGAGAGAGCAGATTGGATGAGGGGATATCTGGTGGGACTGCTATTCTGGGGTGGTGGGTAGGGAAAAAAATGGGGGAAAAATGTAACTCATAATCTGGTGGAAATGAATGATGTAAACCAGAAGTTAATAAAGCATTTGTTTAATTTAAAAAAAAAAGAATTAGAGCCTTGTCTCTTCTATCCTAGGAATTCGAATCCATAGGGTGGACGAGAAATCCTGCTGGGGGGAAGGGAAAGAGAACTACAGGCACACCTTAAGGACTTGGTGAGGCTCATCTCCTGGGAGGGGGTGTGGATGACTAGGAACGGGGGCATTGTCTCCTTTTCTGGAAGGTGGTAACTAAAGGTGCTGGGGGATGGCCAGTGCTGAAGCCGACCCTTTAGCCTATGATTCCTCTGGCCAATGAAATACTCATATTTTTTTTTTGCTGGGATGCAGAGCTTAGGCTGGACTGGGCTTCAAGTCAGTATGTATCCATGAATACAGAGGTAGTGAGTAGGTGACAAAGCAAAGACTGATGAAGCCTGGGGTAAATCTCAAGGCCAAAGAATCTGAGCTGAAGTTTGTGCTGACTAGTTTAATGAACGTGGGGATAAAGCAGGGACTATTTTCTGGAGACTATTAGGCAAACCAGTAGTACGGGATTAACAGTCACATTTAATGTCCCAACTACAGGGATTCTCCTGGATTTGATCACTTCGGCCATTCCTGATCTTCTTGAGGGATGCCTCAAGGTTGGCTTGGGCTACTTGAAGTAGGAGGCAGTTCACAGACCACAGGCTTGAATACAGGGTGCATATTGCTGCAAATAGACAGGATCTACAGCCCACAGTGAAGACAGGGTGTTCTAACTGGAGGACTGAGAGACAATGAATGGACAGAACTCAGCAGTGGGGAGGAGTGAAGGGCACCGATGCTGGTGATGAGGTACCAGGGGTTCTGTTCAAGGGTATGTTGTTTTTGTTTTTTTTTCCCTTACGTGTCACAAAGCTTAGCTTTGCCATACTGCAGAGTCCAGCAATGAACTCTATGGTGATCACGGCCCATGGGAGTTAATAGGGGCCACAAGATGCCTCCTGGATTCCTGGTGTGGGGCTTGCCTGAGGCACATGATTGATCTTATGTCTTCACATACAAATGTACATCTGCTAGGATCACATGGCCATCGTGTACAGGACCTTGGATGGACCACAACAGTCAAAAGGAGGGTTATCACAGCACAAGGGCAGGACCCGGTGGGGGGGGGGTGCAGGTGCTGTGTCCTCACCATACCTCAAACACGAGGAATTTAGCCTGGCAGGCACACAGGAGCCTAATCCGGAGGCTCCCCTTCATTTCAGAGGACCTTTGATTGAGGGCTACAGGGGCTGGGACGCTGTGGCCTTGAGGCTACATGTAACCCTCTAGGTCTGTAAGTGTGACCCTTTGAATGTGAACTTCACAGAATAAATCCTTTGGGAAGTTTGAATTCAGTGAAAGGGCTACACTTGAACACCTGGAGAGCCACATGTGGCCTGGAGGCCAAAGGTTCCCCACCCCTTTAGACTATTTAGGTCCATGGAGAAGACGCTTGGCCATAGTTTCATTGGGCCTTGGTCAGAGAATCTCACCTTTTTTTTTTTTTTTTTTTGCTTTTTGGAGGGGGAAGGTAGGGCAACTGGGGTTAAGTGACTTGCCCAAGGTCACATGGCTAGTTTTGTGTTAGATATCTGAGGCTGGATTTGAACTCAGGTCCTCCTGACTCCAGGGTTGGTGCTCTATTCAATGTGCTACTTAGCTGCCCCTAGAGAATCTCACCTTTGAAATACCATATTTATTTGAGAAAAAGACCACTCACCTACTCACAAGGACAGAAGGGTACAAAGGCCCACAGCAGCCAGAAAGGAGTGCTGCAGAGACCAGTGTTAGAGTCACACCTTCTGGCTGTGCCTGAATGGCAACCACAGGGGCACATCCCACCTCAGGAGTTAACATGAGTTTCCCAAGTTACCCTGGGACTTGTCTGATGAATGGAGGGGGAAAGTATCAGGGTCAGGGCACAGGGATCCTGCTTAACGAGTCAGTACTGGCCTTGGTAAGGTGAGATGTGATGACAAAGACAAGGCAAGGGCCTGGACAAGATAAATAAAGCAGGTAGAAAAGAGTTTACAGTTAGGAACCAAAGGAGCAGGAGGAGGTATGGTCAGTGGGGAAGGTCGAGGTCAGAAGCAACAGCCAGGGTTTCTCCAAATGCGTTTTGTTATTATTCTCCTAAGTTCTCTGAAGCATTCCCTGGCAATCTGACTGGCACAGAATTAAAAGTGCAAATAGCTTTGGCCAAGTTGTCATTTTTATTACACTGGCAGTCTAGCCATGGGCACTAAATAGTCTTCTAGTCAGTTAAGTTGTTCTTTATTTCTTTAAGAAGCTCTTTGTAATTGAACCTATACAAGTCCTTTGTGTGTTCTGGTAGGTTGATACCTACATTTTTATGCAGCCAAGATTTATTAGTAGCTAGAAGCTGGATCACTTAAGGGTGCCTTTTCAAGGGTGCTCAGAATTTTCAGAGCAACCTTGCCTAAGGAGAAAATTGGTCCTGGGTGGAAGAACGGTCACCTCCCCAAATGGGTCTCAGCTGCCTGAGGCGGGGTGGGGCTTCTTTGAAGCATCATCTTTGTCTACCTTGTCCTAGGAATCTTCTGAGAGCTTCATGAGGAGCTCTACCGGGGACCTCTCCTGATCCTTGTAGCCTTCAGCACCATTCTTAGGCCAGGAGTGCTTACAGGGTATTGGCCTCAGGGTCCTGACAGGGCCATGCTCCAAGGAAGCCTGGGATTCAAAGGAGTAAGTGGAGCGGTCAGGGCTGGGGGGAGGGGACACAGCATCTAGAAGAACTCAGACTTTCCTGATGTTGGTAGACTCCATAACAGCTTTTGGCAGGGGTGGGGAGGGTGGGAGAAGAAGCGGATTGCTGAATGCTATGGGAGGAGAGTTCAAACCAACGTGGGAATCTTAAGTCATTCACACTGAAGCCTAAATTCTCATCAGATGGCAAGAGCAGGCTGAGAGCTGGATCAAGGAGGCTAAAGTAAAGAAGGACCACTGAGATCATCCGGAAGGTGCCAGCAACTCTCCAAGTACAACTTTCCCTCTGTCCTAGACCTTAAAGAAATACAACAAAGCATGGCACAAGGCTGTACTGGATGTCATGGTGTATTAAACCACATGAAAGGTCTTAAAAAAAGTGTCTTTGCTGAAACAGGGGTTGACAAGCAAACCATGGATATGAACACACACACACACACACACACACACACACACACACACACACACAGTCTCTTGAACCCAGCTCTTGGTATAAACATAGCAGCCCCCACTACACTGCAGAGGGAGGCATGATCTCCGACTGTGGCTGTCATTCCAGGAAGCTCTACTGTCATATTATTATGGGGCGAAGACTGACTTTATATAAGCAAGAGCTGAATGTTTATACCGAAAAATTTGGGTCAATTTGCACTCTGTAAACATAGCTATAAATCCTTCTCAGATGGATCTACTGAAATCCAAGGGACAGTGGTCTCAGATAAGAGCCCATGTGCCATCCCCCTGCTAGACAAGACAGTGTTGTAATACAAGCTTCTGGGAAGTGTAAAGTCTAAGGTCTAGGCTACAAGAACTAGGGGTCTGAAGGGAGTGAGTGCAATGGGAGCCCTGATTGCAGTCAATGATGGGTTCCTACGAAGTTACTGGCTAATGGCCACATTTGCACCTGATGCTCTCAGTCACATTTCGGAGGCTGGAAGGAACCTTCTCAGGAAGAAGTCTGCCACATGTGAGAAGATCAACATGCTGGAAGGTCAGCAGCAACGTTACCCTGTTGAGAGGGCTGGCCAGCGTGGCAGTATCTGATGCCCAGCAGGGCTCCCTTCTCAGCTCCCTCTCTGCTGGGTAAGATGTACTGGCCCAACAATCTTGTGAGAAAGACATGATTTCCCTGCTTCTAAGAATACCATCGCTAAGTGAGCTCTCTGTCCATTCACCAAACAGCATTTCTGGATCACATTTCCCTGCACTGTCACGATATTCTACAACTGTTAAGTTCTCAAATGGGTTTTAATGGTTCTGAAGTAAACAAACAGCAGCGGAGGGTGGCTACTATTGGAACACAGCTTAGAACACAAAAGCCTACACCTGTGTTTATGGGCTCTCACTGGTTTGAAAAGAGAATACAGCTTTGTTATCCTTTACCCTTTGAAAAACCTTTCTTAGGAATGAAAAGGTATGAGTTGTAAAATCTGGGGCTCTTAACAAAGCCACAAATGGTGATGATCATATTACCTTCTTGGGAAACAAAAAAGGCAAAAGAAGACAAACCATACTGCATTGTACTTAGCTAGCTAAGCAGGTTTATATGTACCAGAATACTTTGGTGTTTTGCAGAAAACACTGATGAACTGGTATTTTAGAATGGGCCCTCATGATTTAGTTACATACTCAAAGTTAAACACTTTTATCTGGTACCAGCTTTGGTGGAATGTGCTGATTTGTACAAAGACCAATGTATTACATAGTTGCTGGTTAGGGTTTTTACCAAGGATATCGAATGGTTTCCTATTTTCCCTAACCTAGGTAAAAAGTATGTCTTGGAGAGTTAATGACACTGGATCTGTGACTACGTGAGGGAAAAGACTGGCAAAGAGAAGGTTTTGTCTAAGTACCTAAATGTCACTGGAGGGGGAGAACTCAGCCTGTTGTCCTTGATCATTAACAGGGGCTGCAGGGTGGCTGAGGTGAATGCCCATCCACATTAAGACCAACCAGACAGAGGAGAATCAGCAGCCTGGGAAGCCCTGCCTAATCCTCAGTCTCTGTCTGGCCCAATTTGTGACTGTCACAAAGGTTCTGCAGTCCTGAACAATTCTTTGGTATTTTGGTCCGCAGATGATTAGGGAAGTGCTCATTAGCAGGACAGAGAAAAAGGACTGTCTGTGTTCCCTGTAGGTGCCTGGTCAGCAGCATAGCCCATGGGCAGTGTGCATTTACTTGGCATGACCTCACAGTCCAATTCTGGATTAATGCAAAAAGAGCTTCAGGACATGGGAGCAGGTTCCGCTCGACACCCACATTGGGCTGTTGTGGTTCGTCCTTCGTTTTCAAAGAGGACCAATGATATCACAGGTGATGTCTTGACTTGTGCATGAAGTGGATTTATAACACGAGGAAAGGGCAAAACTGAAAAAAAAATGGCCTGGAATTCTGGTTCTTTGTCCTTGGACATAATTTTGCTTTCCACCCTTGTGGCTCACCTTAGTTCCACACTAATAAAATGAGAGAAAACTTAGTTATAAAGATAAATTACAGAATATTAGAGATGGAAGGTACCTTATGTTTCATTTAATGTTAAAAAAAAAAGAGAAGATGAAAACCGAGGCTCAGTGAGGGGGAGTGATTTACCTGTTGTCACACGGCTAAGGACTGATAAATGGCCCTGGACATTTGAGAGAGAACTTACAAGAATAAAATCTATAAGTGAAATGTTTGGAAAAGTATATTAGATAGAATTAGGAAATACCCCTCAGAACTGAGACAACTTCCAATGTCAAACAAAACCATCAAATTATCAGGCAGCAATATGTGGTCAAGGTCAGCACAGCATCATGTTAAACTTTGTCGTGGCACTGGGAGCTGATGTGTTGCCATGACAAGAATGAAAGAATCCTGTAGCTCTGCCCTCTGCTGATGAGCTCTGATTCTAGTGTTCCCTCGTCACTGCCTTAGCAGCCCCCTCTGGCCCTTACCTGTTTATGAGGACCCCTGAGTATGTGTGCCTTTGCACCTTCACAAGCTGTCCTCATTGCTTCCAGTGACGGTGTGCCCAGTAAGTCGGTGATCAAATCCAACTGTAAGTAGACATGAAAAAAGATGACAGTCACCATGTCTGGGAGACATCCCATTATTCTTCAACTTCAACAATATATTCTGGAATCAGGGCTTCACAGACACTTGGAGTAAAGCTTTCAAATTCATGTTTCAAGTTAATGGAAAGAAAAGTAAATTCTCCCTTTCTAGCCTACTTAAAATAAACAATAAAGGTGAGACAGCTCCAGTTTGGACACTCTCCCACCCTATCCATCTGCCATTAATGGTGGGATGTAAATAGACTTGCTAAAGAGACTGCAGTCAGCCCCTACTGTGCTGGGTATAACAGTACCTATGGTGGGCCTGGATAGGACTGATACCAGTATCAAATTCAGCTACAAGTTGTACTCTTCAGGACATGAGAGAAGGGCTGGATCTGGACATGTGGAGCAGACTAGGAATTGCCAGGTAAGATACCCTCAGGAGTAGCCAGCTCTGATGGCCCAAAGCCTTTACATTTGAGGTCAGAGCTGGACTCTCCACGTTTAGGTCAAGATAGATTTTTTACAATATAGTCAGGATAGCCTTCTCTTACGCTGGCAAAGAACTATACCCATCCTAGAGGATAGTCTATATTAGGCAAATTTGGGAACACAATTCAGACGGTCCGTCCCTATACACAGCCATCTAGCTTAACATCTGCCTCAAAACCTATAGATATTCTGTAACAATCTCATTAGCAATTATGCTCTAACCTGGTTAGGTCTTACTGACCAGGAATGTGATTCTAGACTCCTCTAAATCCCCAAGTAGAAGCACAAGTTTGGGTTCTGTATAGAACCCAGGACAGACTTGCAGCACTTCACTTGGGGATTATGGAGACACATGGCAGAGATGTGTCTCTGCAGCAATGAAGATTATCACGAAGGTGGTGTTTTTTTGTTTTTTTTTTTGAGGGGGATGAGATGACACTTTTATAACCTACAAGAACTATCAAGCTACTGTTGCTCAGAAATAGCAGGCTCATTAGGACAAATAATGAAACGTTTGGCAAAGTCTGCCCCAAATGGGCTGGATCTTTAATAAAGTTCTTATGTGAAGGTCTGTCGTATCTATCTCACTCTATTCTTTTTTAAAGCATTAGGAAATGTTACAGAAAATTATTATGGTCAATTGGAAATTGGATTCTCTTCACTATTTTATAAGTCCCCCCCTTTCCTGGTAGCACATATAGGGATTCCCCAAGTGGTCATTTCTGAATGGTAAAAACAAGATTCCTCTTCCTCTAGAGAATTAAACTTTAAATGCCAGCATAAGCTATGCTTTACTTATTTTTAGTGGCAGCCTGAGATCTTTGTTCACTGAACATTTTCAGTGACATCACCCCTTATTTTTCACTTAAAGGATTCCCACTTTTAAAAGACTAATATTATTTTTATAATGTAAACTCTTTATGTGCAAATATGAAGACCACAGATATTAAAATACCTGTTAAATTCTGTTCTCTAAATTTAGAACAGAATCAACTCTATTAAAGCCACATGTATGCACAGAATATCCAAGATACTGAAATATCTCAAAACTGGCTTTAATTATACGGTTACTTTACTACTTTACTAACTGGTGCAGTAAAACAGCCTTCCTGTTGAACTAAGAGTCTTGTACACATCATGCCTTTACTGCTGAGCTCATACTCTGTAGAAGTTTTAAAAACAATAACTAGGCTAAAGCTGAATATGAATGGAACAATGTTAGTCACTTTTAGAACAGAAGGACCCCACTCTAGGACAGCTTCCAGATGGTTTTCCAATGGCTACTGAATTTGAGAGAGAGGGAAAGTGTGTGTGTACACACACACACACACACACACACACACACACACACACACACACACACACACACACACAGAGTTGAGAAACATGTTAACTACCGAACAGGACAAATACATTCCCTAATATGATTTACAGTTTTGGACACAAAGGAGATGCTTTTGTTAAGTAAGTGAGAACATACATTGTTTCTAGAGATGCAGGCCTGTCTAAAAATCAAGAGATTTGGAAATACTACCAATGAAGTATGGTATCCCAGTTCATTTAGATATACCCACACAGCTTTAATCAGAAGGCTTTAAATGCTTCCTTGAATCTGTATTTTAAATGGCTGTACTATGGAGCCCAAAGTGTTTAAATATCCGCTCTCACCAGCTAAATGTGACCTTTTCTAGATGCTCAAAATGAGAGACATCAACATTGAAGCTCACAGAAAAAGTGCATTTTCATGACTTCACTAAACCTATTTTAAAGGGGTCTAAATGGATCAGCAGCAGCACCAATCCTACAAAAACAGCCTATGGTTCAGAGAAATGAACAGGAGGTGGCGGGAGAAAGAAGATGGACTTATTTCTTGTCATTTTGAGCAAAATGTTACAGCAGAATCTAATGAGCACATTACATCCAAAGACCTGACCCAAGCTGCAGCAGAAGCCTCTCTGATTTGTAGATGACAGAATCCTAACTCTCAATTAGGTAACATGGCATCAAAGGGCCAGGGCATATCTATACCTGTTGAATGGGACTCTGTGCCTGAAACAATATTCTTCGTCCCAGTAGTTCTGCAAAGATGCAGCCCACAGACCAGATGTCGATAGCATTGCTATAATGACGGCTGCCCATCAGGATCTCGGGGGCCCGATAATACTGAGTGACAACTTCCTGAGTCATGTGACGGGATTCATCCAATTCCTCCACTCTGGCCAATCCAAAGTCGCAAATCTAAATAGAAAAGTGGTTTTTTTTTTCAGACGTGATTCTGAAATTATCAGACCTTTCATATATGTGCTTAAAACAAAATGCTGGCATGTTACTTACATGTATAACAGGTTAAAATGTGTTTTTATGGAGCTTGGTACTTGATAAGAGTGCTTAATATCAAATACCTATGATTAGTACTCCACAAATAGATCTTATGGGGAGGAAGAACAATTTGCTTAGTCGTTTAAATCTCTTTTCCTTCCACTTAAAATGCTGTTGTCAGTAAATTCTTTGCCTCTTTTAAACTTTTTTCCACTGGTGACTGAAGCAAAACAACAAGGAGAGACAAGTAAGACCAGTCCTGTGGTTCTTTCCCCATGTAGCCCAGGCCTAGTGCAGTGCGGGAGCTCAATAAACATTTTTTGGAAGAAGAAATAATTGACTTTCAATCTGTTTTGGATGTAGGTCAATTCACCTCTATCCAAAGGTTTTTAGAGATTTTCTAGATAAGACAAAATAAGGTTAAAACAGCAACCATCTTGTAGAAGCTGCAGCCTCGGAAAGCTTGGCCTCAATTCTTATGGAAGAGTTCTTAGGCTCCTTTTAAAGTCATCTTAAACATTTTTCCTACTAATTTTTGTCTAGTCTCCTATTTGTACAAATTCATCATTCCTGTGTGTGAAGGGGGAAAAGGAGAGGCTGTATGACTAACCAATTGTGCAGGAAAAAAACCAAAAACAAACCTCAGGCAAAAAAAAGGTTAATTGTTACATCTTCAAGCCTCTTACTTGACTGTGAAAAGTGGGTTCATCTACCTCACTCACTTCATCTCAAAACATGCCTATGTCTTTGCCCATTCTCTCCCTGCTTCCTCCAGTCTGCGACAATGAGCCAGCCCTTCTTGCCAAGGCTCTCTCCTCTGCCTGCAGGTCCTAGAGCCTCCCATCTTCTCCAGGAGACTGCCCCGTTCCTGTTGCCCGCCCTCCGCTCTCTCTTCCTCTTCTCTGTTCAACCACTCCTCATTGGTCTTTGCTGGTTCATCACCCATGCTATGACCTCTAACTGTGGCTATTCTCCAAGGATTTGTCCTGGGTCTTCTTGTCTTCTTTCCCTACAACTTCCCCTGGTGATTTCATCATCTGCATGCAGTCTCTTCCCTGAACGTTGGTCCCACAGACCTCTCCAACTTAAGTGTGTCCAAAAGACAGCACTAAGCCCTCCTTAAGACTCAGCCCCCTGACAGAAGCACCATGAGCATGCGCATGTGCACATACACACTCATAGCCACCACCTTGGTCCAAACTGTTATTATTTCTCGCTTGGACTAATACAATGCTGTAATGGGCTTGTACCTGATCTCTCTTGGCTCCCTCCCTGATCTAACCTAAGCTCCACAAAGTGCCCAAGGTGCTCCTTGGATGCACGTCCTCCCTCTCTCAGGCTGCCACAAGGACCCAATATGAACTTCTCTGTTTGGGCTTCAGGGCACCTCGCAGCCTGGCCCTGACTTCTCTTTTCAGCTCGTTCTACATCACTGTCCCTTCTGCACCTTTGGGTCCAGCTGGTCTGGCTCTGAATTCTGTGCTTCATATCAAGGCAAGCCTTCTCCCCTTCACGTCTTATGTGCTGGCTGGCTTTTCTTACCTTTAACACAAAATCTTTTTTCCTTCAAGACTTAAGTATCACCTTCACAAAATCTTTCCTGACTCTCCCAACTGCTAGTAATCTCCTTTCTTAACCACTACCTTGTATTTATGGTGTACATACTTCTTCATGATGTTTCTCACTCTAGAATGAGAGATTATTTTTATTCTTTATTTTTGTATTCCTAATTCCTAGCACAGTGTGAAAAATAATAGGTGCTTAAAGCATGAATATAAATTGAATAATTAGGAGTTAAAAACCTTAAAAAATTAAAAAAATTTTAGCATGGATTTGAAAAAAGACACCCAAATCCCTACCTCCTCTCTACTTTTTATGTACCTATCGTTTTAAAAAATGGCCTTTGGCTCAGAAGCCAATCACGTCTTTGGTCTGCCAGCCTCGCCTGGATCCAATTTTAGCATCTTACCTGGAAGACTAGCTGGGCTCAATGATCAGATAACCAATGAGTGACTGAGATTTTCAATAACCCATCCTCTGCATAATAGGAAATTAAATATGCTCAACACAGGAAAGGATGCAATTAGAAAGCATTGGAATAATTATTATGGATACATTTGCAAATTCAGTTGGTTCTCTAGCCTGGTAAACGTGGCCCTTTATGATAAGTCAGTGGGGGCAGGGAAAACTTTCAGTGTGTCTCAACCTTGTATGGTTTATTCAACAGTAATGTTTCTCCTCTATTAACATTGCTAGAAGTAAAGTGTACAGGAACAAAACAGCTAGGAAAATCAACGTCATGCATTCAAAGGTAGGAATCAGGCAAGTTCTGTACAAAATCCTTCTTTGTTCAATCTTCCAAATAACAGCCAGAACACAAGACAGTTCAGTTCTGTTGTCCCATCAGGCTGGCTAGAGTGAAACCCCTCCTGGTAAGAGCTGCTGACTTTGAGACTAGGATCAGGTGCTCAGAGCAGGCTCAGGTGATCAATATCTTGCCAGCATTTAAAGGGAGCTGGCCTGCTGTTAGAAGAAAGCATTTAAAATCATAAAATGAAATTCATTCACACACTTGACATGAATGCTTGATTTAACTGCCAACAAGCTAAGTAGTAATGACAGTAATGGTTACTCTTAAAGTAGGCAACATTTTAAAAAACAATTCTCTTCCTCTCTAAATACATCAGTTGAAATAGTAAAAGTATTGACTGTGTAGAATTAAGCAACATGACATAAAAGCCACTTATGAAATATGTGACAATGTCATTTGGTTTTCACTGCCAAGTCGTATAATGTAGAATAGTCATGTGGCTCCCAGCAGGTGCCTGGTTCCCATTTCTACAGAACAAGGGGAAGATACAATGGTTTCAGGCTGCAGTTTTGCCACCTGATTTTGGGAAATTTTGCTAAGTCACACACTAGGAGTTGGTTTGTTGAAAGGAAAGAATGACAAAGAATGACATATAGGCCAACTTTAGTATTTATAAGCAGCTCAACTGAGAGACAGTGGGGAAAGAAGCCGAAATTAACTATTTCAACGGGATTTCAGGACTCTTTATAGATGAACATGACATACCCCTCCGCTCTCATTAGGACAGCTAAGTTAGAGCTGGCTGATGGCCTGGACAAGTGATTGGCTGAGGCTGCTTCTCTGCTAAGTGGGTGTTTGAGCCACCTCTAGACTGGGCAACAGTCAGGCAGCCTTAAATCCCACCTCAGACACTTGCTACCTGTATGACCTTGTTGGAAAAGTTGTCTAACCTCGCTCATCTATAATATCAGAGGGATGGCCCTTCCCATGCCTCCTCCTGCCTGGTGTAACCAAATACGGACTCAAGGAATAAATTATTACTGTTCAAATGATTAATCCTGATATCACACTTTTCTTTGGAGATGGGAAAGGCAGTCACTTTACTTAAAGGTTTTCCTTTTATCTACCTTATTTCAATTTCAACCCCACCAATACACACCTAAAGGGAGAAAAAAAAAGGAAAAAACTTGCCATGTGTCAAAACAAAACATGCTTAACCCTAATAGGTGCATAAGATATTTACTAGGACTAGTATTTTTTTGTGAGATGGAACAGAAAAAAATTGGAGTTCATTTTTTTAAAAAGAATGACAAACACCTTAGCAATTTCCTCTTGAAAACCAATTGCTCTTAAAAACCCGGATACTCACGGATGTTAAAATGAACTGAAGAGCCTACCTTAAGCACACAGTTGCTGTTCACAAGGAGATTCCCTGGCTTAATGTCACGATGTAAAATGCCGGCAGAATGAAGATATTTCAAACCTGAAACAACAAATCCATGGCAGAGGCTTATGCTTTTTTCTGATACAATGAGAGATTCTGGAAATTTTGGCTTAGGTGTCCAACCAATTATTAGGGGAGATTCTGGGCTGTTCCCTTGCAAGTATATAATAAGTAAGATGAAAAGTCTGACCCAGGCCTGTGGCCACTTTGATTAGAGTTAAATACAAAGTAAAAAAAAGTCCGTAGGGGCTTTCATTCTTCAGGTGATCTGAGGCTAAGTCTGCCACACTAGGGCTGGCCCGACCACTCTCAGTTCCCCATGTGGCTCCCATGTAGTCCCTGGAGACGGGAAGTTCTCTGAAGTCTACTTTAGCCACAAGAAGCTAAAGTGGCTTTTCTTCTCTGGGGAAGCTCTGACCCAGGCTCTTCCCTCCTCCAGCTGTATTCTCAGAGCCATTCTCTCCTTCTTCGGCTCCAACACTAGGAACTTATATATTACTACAGAAAGGTCCCTGTCAGATCTCCAGGAACTAGGGAGCCAAGGTATTTTTTTCTTTTTAACTAAAAAAGCAGCAAATTCCCTTCCTCACAAGAGTCCCTTAAGGTTATTAAACGAGACTGGGGAAGAACAGGAAACAAGCTAATAAAAGCTTCCCAATAGTTAGGCAGAATTTATGGATAATCATGGTTTAGGGCAGAGGTGGGGGGACCTCCAGCCTTGAGGCCTCATGTGGCCCTCTAGGCACTCAAGTGTAGCCCTTTGACTGAATCCAAACTTCAAAGAACAAATCCTCTTAATAAAAGGATTTGTTCTGTAAAACTTGGACTCAAAAGGCCACATTCAAGGACCTAGAAGGTCACATGTGACCTTGAGGTTGCAGGTTTCCCACCTCTGGTTTAGTGGTTCCCAGTCTTCAAGAGGAAGCTTTTAAATCTTCCTTAAGGAAAATGTTAACTCTATTTGCTCTAAGAAAAAAAATCTCATACAAGAAAAAAAAGGTTTCTGTTGCCCTTTAGCTGAGTCACAATCTTGTTCTCAAGAGCAAAACTCAGTTAAGAGAGGACTAATGTTCAGGCACCAATTCAATGATTAATAATTAAAAAGTCAGAACTGCCAAGAAGATTCTTCATGCCCATCCTGCTCAAGCCATCATGGTCACTTCTTGCCAGCGAGTCTTTCTGGAGAATCATTTAGGTAGCTGGTTCCATTACTTCCTCATCTGCTTTGTTAGGCCACTGGATGTCTCAATGGACTCCTCTGCTCCTCTGTGGTGAGTCTCTAGGCCACAGATACACTCTCATTTAGGCACCTGGTGCTAGTCCTACTCAAAAGCTCATGGCCCTCCTCCATCTGGTCATCCTATGTGGCAAGGTATTCTTCCAGACTTGCCTCTTCCAAATCAACTTGCTTCAACTGATAAGTGGTACGGTTCCATCTTTGCTGTCACTATCACAGAAGCTCAGTCGAGAACTTCTTGGCAGCCTGGGAGCCTTCGAGGAAATGTTAAACTTGGTTACATATGCTTATGTCAAAAATAAATTCCTGTTGGAGCAGGAAAGCCTTGGAAGGCCAGGGTAAAGGTCAAAGGAAAAACACAACTTTCACTGAGATTGTCATTTCTTTTCCTTCAGACATAAAAAAAATCTTACCTCGTAAAATCTGATAAAGAAAAACTTTGACATGATCTGAGCTGAGTGGTTGAGGAGAGACAATAATTTTATGTAGGTCACTCTGCATCAATTCTGTGACAACATATCTTTGGGTTAGAAGTTAAGGAGAGTTCAGAGAATGTCACTCATAACCCCTGGAAGCACTCACTAGTGCTAAGCTGAAGCTTTACCAGGAGAAAACTTCATGCACTGAATGAGAAAGGTCAGAATTCTAGCCTTCAAGAAATGGAAGACAGACATAATGAAATATCGTTCACATTTAAGGGAAAGGTCACCAAAGCAAACCATTGCCTAGCTTTTCTGTAACCAGCATCATAAAATGGAAAAAGGCCCAAATGACTATCCTAAAAATGACAAAAGACCAGGACACAGGACCATTCTCTGAATTCACATAGAATTTTGGTTATCCCAACTAGAGACTAGACAAGAGAAAAACTGCAGCCTGATTGAAAGGTAAAGTACTCTGGGCTTGGCATCTCTTGGGTCTTCTATTCTCTGACTTAAAATAGAGAAGATGATGCTTATTTATGTAAGCACCTACCTCCACCTCCCTCCCAATCCCAATATTTCTTTTTTTTTTTCCAAATGCTTTATTAACTTCTGTTTTACATCATTCATTTCCGCAGATTTTGAGTTACAATTTTTCCCCTACCCACCACCCCAGAATAGCAGTCCCACAGGATATCCCCTCATCCAATCTGCTCTCTCCCATACCTCCTTCGACTTTTTCATTAGGGCAAGGTGAATCTCTGCTCCAATGCATATCTTATCTCCCAATTACATGCAAAATAGTATTAATAATAGTATTTATATATATTTGAAACATTTAATTTTAAAACTTCAGATTCTAGATCCATTCCCTTCGTCCCTTGTCACCCACTCCCACTGGGAAGATAACCAATTCCAATCCCAGTATTTCAATGAACCTTTTTCTTCAGGTCTTCATATGTTTATGTAACCCCCCCAAGTAAGCTCCTGAAAGGTAGGGTCAAGAGCTTCTTGGCATCAACCCCCACCCCCAATCCCACCCCAGTCACTTGCATGGAAGAAGTCAACAAATATTCAATTGATCTTAAGATGGATGGGGAAAAGAGGGAAGCTCCCGAGGAAGCAGAAAAGTGACTCTCAGGCTAGTAGTACCCAATATGTATGGAATCTGGATAGAGCTCAGTGTCCCCTTTGATTTTTCTGGTTGAGTTAGAAAGGCTTTAGGATGGTAATTCAATAATAAGGGTTCAGTGGATCATAGACATAGAGCTGGAAAGAGCTTTGGAGATGATCTCGTTCCTTCCCCTTATTTTGCAGATGAGGGGACTTAGGTTAAAAAAGGGCGGGGGAGGAAAGCAAAGTGTTTTGCCCAACGTCACTCAGGTAGTCAGTAGCAGAGCCAGGATTCAAACAAACCCAGGACTTCTAATGTCAAATCCAGGGCTCTTTAGAGTGGATGGTTAAGAGAGAATGGAGAAGTCCCTTTTTCTCTCCCTGTAAGGACAGGGCAGTCACACCTAGGCATGTAGGCAGCACGGCAGCAGACCTGAGGCAGCAGAACCGGAACCCTGCCTCAGATGCTCCGTGGCTGTGTGACTATGGGCACGCTCCTTAAATCTTTGAGCCTCAATCTTCTCATCTGGAAAACGTAGATAACATCAGCTACTTTACAGAATGGCTGTCAGGACCAAATGAGGTGGTGTCTGTAACATGTTTTACTGGCTCCTAGCAGTATCCGACTTGGAAGACGTAAGTGGAGGCAGTTAGGACTGCGGACCTGACTGACATCCTCCAGAGACTCCTAAGTGCCCCAGAAGTAGTTCTGTTAGAACAGAGACATTTGGGGCTTACTGAAGTCAGAAGGGCTTTCCAATGAACGTATCAAACAGGCTTCCCTACTCCTCAGCAACTAAGTCGGCCACCCAGTGCAGCAGCCTGGCCCTCAAGAGCCCCTGGGGTCCCGTCCTCTTCCTCCAGCCCTTCTCATAGACACACAGCAACTTCAGCACTTCTGTTTTCTCTGATTCTGGACAAGAGACAGGAGAAGGAGCTGTCAGTCAAGCTATCAACAACCATGAGGTTTTCCTTTGCTCCTTCATGTTTCCTCCTATTCCAGTATCCTATACAGATAATCCTCACTTCACATAATTCACAATATGCAAAGAATTCTGAAAGAGATCTGCACTCCAAAAAATCCTTATGTTAACTTTACTATACTGAACTGTGATCTCTCTCCATTCCTGTCGCCGTGGCTCAACATTCTGCCTCCTCCTCCAAATCCCCCCACTCTGGGTCAGACAGGGGATCTGGCTTGAGACTGCCAGTGCCTGGAGAAGAGTCCTTTGCCCCACTCCGCCCACCCACCTGCATGGATATGTCCAGTTCCTGTGTATCTTCTGTCCATCCTGAATGTCACCCATCCTCTCCTGTATGTGTTTATGTCTGTCCCCTGCATGTTCTTCCTCTTGATTCCAGTCAGGCCCCCATATGGCTGGTCCCCACCCCAGTGTTCTCTGAATGCTCTTGCTTCTGTATCTCTGGCCCCTAGGTGTCTTTGAACCCTGTGCCAGCCCTTCCTTCCATGGGCACATGGCCCCCTCTCAATCTCCCTCCCTCCCTTTCCCACATCTGTGATTACATAAAGATTACTTTATGCAGAGGTTTTCGGAAGGGTCCACTTATATAAAGTGGGAACTGTCTGTAATAGAAAGTATACTGGCCTTGGAGCCAAGATGCTTGGCTCTGAGTCCTGGAAAAAGTCTTCCAACAAGCATCTAAAGAATAAGGTGACCTTGAAGACCTGGTTGAAGCCCTAGAGTCCTTGGCATTGACATAAACCAAAGGGGTCTGGAAACTCTTGTTTGACAAGTGTTCAGCACAGTTATCTTAAAAAAACCTATGTAAATAAACACTGTTCCATTTAGGAATTAAACTAATGCTTGGGTACTTAATTCCAAGAGCACCTACTATTAAATCTTAATCTGAGAACTGACAGTGGGTACTTTTGAGGACACTGTTATACAGAATTAACTTGTAAAGAGAGCTAGGCTGGTTCCAGTAACTCCAGGAAAGAAACTTCAACACAGTCCAAAGCAAAGAAAACAAAACAAGGAGCAAAAAATCCACCCCTGCCATTCCCAAAGCAAGTGGTGTTAGTTTCCTTAAAAAGCCCAACTCAACAGAAGGCTGCTCAGTGTGGTCCATCCCTGCTCGTGGTGCAGGGTACGTCTGCTGACTCTATTGACAGGCTTTTTGCTTCTGCTGGGACTGAAGAGGGTTTTTCAGGCTATGGAAGAGCAGGTGATTGTCTGTGGTCTCACATATATATATATATCAAGAGAAGGCCAGCAGGGCTGCAGCGCTAGAACCTCCCTGCTGCTGGTGACAGCTAGTGCCAATGCAAGCAGGGGAGTGGAAACATCTTGGTTTTCGAGGGATCTGGTTGAACTGGTAGTGCTGGCACTTGGGAAAATCTTGTTTTGACTTAAAAATGGCACAAATTGATGAGAGCCAAACTTGAAGAATAAATATGAAACAGAATGTCATGTGTTTGTGTGTGTTTCCACCTCCTATCAGTAACCATATTTCAAACAGAGGAAGGAAGAAAAAACATTAGTTTTTGGTGGGGGTAGGTAAGATGGGCTATTGTTCTGAAGGCAGAGGAGCAGCCAAAGACAAAACGCAAACACCCCCAGGCCACCATGCAGACTGTGTTCTGGGCATCGCTCTTCTTGCCCCCGAACTCTGACCCCTGCTCAGGCTCGCAGCACCTCGTGCCACTTCCTAACCACAGTTTCCAAGCCAGGCTGCTGAATGTGGAACATCACCGCCCCCTAGGCCAACAGCCCCATTCGGCCTGTTAAGTATTGTCTTACCTAATTGGAGGAGCATAGCCCACGTCAAAGAGGGTGCTGTGCTCTACCAGCAAAGCTCAGAAGAAACATAAGACGTGCAGACTCCGAGACATCCCCACCCCAAGTGTTCATATACACTCTCTATGCCCGACCTGGGCGAGAGCCTTCTGAGCCTGTGCTGGTCTCATCAGCTGGACACAGGGATGTCATTTTGGTCCTCCCTGAGCACAAAGGACAACAACCAACCCTATTAGAACAGAAACTCCTTGAGGGCAGGGGCTATCTTGCTTGTTGTATCCCCGGTACATAGTGTAGTGCCCAGCACATACAGAGTACAGGAAGGACTTAATAAATTCTCTCTTTGTAATTAGTGGGGAGATTCCTCCCTGTCTTTACAGATCTGGGCACCTTTATATAGGAGGTTTCCAAATCTGCTTCTTCAAAGCAAAATAACAAAATTAATGGTCTCACATGGTAGGACAAGTCCTCCAGACTGAGATCGCATGGATACATGCCATTCCAGATAAATATAAACTAGTACCATTCTTGCCTCTGCTCAGCACAAATAACCATGATGTCACTGACCTTCTCTGGCCCCTGACCTGGAAAAATCAGATCTAACCTTCCAGAAAGCTTCTCATCCACAAGTAATCATATCAGACTGGTGGTATCAAAAGCAGTCTATTCTCCAACTTAAGTTAAAAATACTTTTACTTTCAAGCACCCTCTATCCTTATTCCCCCCAAGGATGGCTTTTTAAAGATAATTAAAAACAGGAGAGTTTAGGATTGTAAAATTGGAACTGACAAGATGGTTTTAACTCATTTATTTAATATATTACATTATCTTCTATAAATCAGCAACTTTAGTCATTTTTATTTTGGGGGTGTCTGACCTAGAATTTCATTGGTGGAGGGAGCTCCCAGAGAAGAGAGTTACCTGAGGTCACCCAGCCAGTAAGTGTCAAAGGCAGGATATGACCCCAAGTTAGTTTTCTAACTCCCAGCCTCAGTGTCTTTACTTACAATGTTTAATTTCCTCCAAATACCTTTAGAAGAATGCAGTTCAGGGCGGCTAGGTGGCCCAGTGAGTAGAGCATCGGCCCTGGAGTCAGAAGGACCTGAGTTTGGATCCGGCCTCAGACACTTAACGCAAACACAAACAAAAAAAAAGGAGAATGCAGTTCTCCCGTCCACTTTGGTTCCCCATGGCAAGGTCCGCTCTTGGTCACATTTGTGGACACTGCATTTTTCATTTTCCTAATCATTCTATATGCAATCTCTTTAAAAAAGAGCAGGCTCCTTTTGAAGCCATCCAAACAGTCACTTAGTATAACTAAGTCTGCCTTGTTAAGTTTTTAGAAAGTAAAGGAGCTCTTGATAGTTTTCATTTAACAAAGCAGTCCTGGGCTTTTTGTTAAGCAAGGCCATGAACACCAAAGTTCTAGAACGAAAAAGGCAGTTGAAAATGCCTAGAAGTAACACGTGTTACTCTCATAAGAGTTTTGCTCTGCTCTGCTACAAATCCTCCTAAGTCTCAATCCCCTAGCATAATGTCTCCCAGATGTCTCAACCAGTTGCCATGCCAACTAAAGCAGCTTAAATTAAATGAGGGGCTGAAAAGGGACCTGCATCGCTCCAGCTCTGTTGCATGTTAACTAAAGCTCTCTTGACAGGGGCTCAGAGGTGCCATTAACTTGAACAGCAGCTATCTGATTATTGTCTCTGGGTAATTTAATGAGGGGCTCCCAAACAAGGGCAGAAGCAGGCCTCACTCCCTCTAAATGGGGCAGCTTCTACAACAGCTGGGGCTCCCATCGGGTCAAAGCCCCTGCCACGGCCTTTCAAGTTAGCACTGGGCAAAGATAAAATCTGGTACCAAAGTTGGAGCTTTCAGAAGAGCATTAACAGATTAAACATTTCTGCCTATTCAAGTCAGTCAATAAAAATATGATCATTAAAAACACACTGGGCATTGTGTGCCAGCCTCAGAGTTCTCACCAACTCCACTGAACAGCACAGTCATAAAATAAATTGCTGCTGATTGCAGTAATTAGTTAAGTAGTTGCATAAAATCTAGATCACAAAATGTGCTGATTTGCCTACAGCACAGCTATTGAGACAAATGAACAATAATAAATGGGGGTCTCTGATTCCTCGGGGGCCCTCTCATAACAACAAGACCTGTATGCTTTCTAACTAAAAAGCAGATTCATTTTTCAGGAACTTTTTTTTATGATTATGGAAAATGGGTCTGATTGTTTTTTCATTAAGCCTCACTAGTCAACTAGAGATTACAAGGGCTGGGAAGGACCTGAGGGGTTTGCCCCATTCATCTCTTCTCCTTTCTTGGAGAAGGCAGCTTATCCACGGGCCCAACGGCCTGCAGGATGCCCAGTAGTGGCAGAGCTGGAAGCAGAATCAGGTTCACGTCTGAGTTCATGCTGGTGTGTGAAGACCACACGGTATCCTAAAAGTGGGAGCCAGGCATTCTGAATCTAGGATTCCCAATTTCCCCTTTAATTAAATTATCAACACAGGAGAAATGTAGGTTTCTAGCTAGAATATGAGGAGAAAGGGGAGTGTTAAATAAAGCACAGGACATTAAGGCTAGCATCTGAAGCAATCTCTGGAAGTACTTAAGTACTTGTCTTGGTATATGCTATACACTCCATTCCCCCTTAGGCAGCCTAGTTAAGTCTACAGATCCCTTCTCAGAATAGTTTTTTAAATGCATAAAATACATAAGACGGCAAAGTTAACAAATAATACTGAAACAAAGATTTTTCCCCCCATCTAAATTCACTGATTCCCTGAAAACCCTTTACAGACCCATTGGGGTGGGGGTGGGGCCTGTGGATCACCGGTTTAGAGCTCCTGACCCAGATGGAGCTTTTCTGTGGTGCCTTTTTCCCCTCTCATTTCTTGCCCTCCACTCACCTCCTCCCTCCTCTTCCTATTGATTCTTTGGTGCCTCAGACTGAGCACATGGACACTCTGCTTCTTCCCACTAGCCCCTGCTCATTTACCATTTAGGAATCTCCAGACCTAATGAGCGAATCCCAATTTCTTTTAATACAATTTGTTTATACTTTTGTTGACAGTCCCTTTGTTTCAGAATATATTTCTTCCTTTTCCTGTACCTAGTTAACAACAAAAGTTTTTTTTTTTTTTGAAGAAAAGCAATTCAGTAAAACCAGCAATCACATGAGCCAAACCTGACAACGCATGCGGCATTTGGCACCCGTAGTCCCCCACATCTGCAAAGAAAGGAGCCAAGTGAGTTTTCTTAGCTCTCCTTCAAAGCCAAGCGTCTGGTCATGACCACAGTGCTCAGTGCTGTCAGCTTGCCCTCTCCCTTTATATTGTTGTACTCACTGGGTACGATGTTTCTCTAGAAGCCATACAATGAATAAATAAGAAAGACGGAATCTAGGTCTCCTGACCTTCAGTTATTGCTTCTTTCTGGGCCTGTCTCTAATAAATGAAATAGGAATAATTTTCCTCAATCTATCTTCCCAGTGTTGCTAGAAGATCAAATGAGATGATATACAAAACATCTTGAAAATTCTGATAGAAGTACAAAACATTGGCATAGGAACCACCATGTAAAAAGAAGGCATTCAGAAAGCCACACGGGGAGAGCACTTCTTTAAGTCCTTGGTTAAGATCATTTAGAGTGACACAACTTCAGGGCCAGATGGGCTCAAGTCATCTTCAAGCCCAACTTCCGAATTCTGTATATGAGGAAACTAGATGGGGCCACGGAGGCTGAATGGCTTGTCTCACTCTCCACACAAATACACGGCCAGGATCAGAGGCCGGATCTCCTGACCTCCACCGGCCTCCATTTGTCAGTTCCATCATGGGCTGCCTCACTTATTTCATGAAAAGTTCCAAAGCTGGAAGTTTTTTTTCATGCTGTTACAATTTATTGTTTACACACAGAGGGGGCTTGATGCAAAAAATAGGGTCTCCTGGGGTCCAGGACATCAGATTTGAGAAGTAAAGGACCATGTCCTTTGTGTCTGTCCCTCTCTTACCTGAAGTTCACAACCACTTCAGATGTTTCTGTGGAGCCCCCTGAGGCACTGATCTGAAATGGAGTGTGAGCCAGTGGGAGGAAGAGATATACACCCTGGCCATACTGAGCCATATTCTTCGGAGAGAGATGTCTCCAAATTATGGGAAAGGCTACATGTCACCTAACTAAGCAGTATATGCCGCAGTCCCACATGGCTCAGCCCCAAGAGGACTGAAGTAACCACAGTGGCACCCCCATTTAACGGCCACATCTGCACATTAAAGGACAACAGACAGAAAATGGAGAAAGGCACTCCCCAACCCCCCTGCCTACAGATTTCATACCAAGGGACCAAGGTCTCCTTCCAGCTCCTGTGGATTCTCTGAGTTTGGGAAGGGATGATACAAGGCTGGTGAAAGGGCAGATCTTGGTTTCCAACACTCAGAGCTGGTCAGCAATGGAAAAGGCTGCCCAGGGAGCTCAGCAAGGCTTTTCAAGCATGCTAGATGACCACTTGCTAGGGATATGGCAGAGGAATTCTTATTCAGATGCAGACAGCATTAGAAGTTCTTCAAGGCAGCTTCCAACCCAGAGATTTCATGTCTCAGGTATTAGACATACAAAGTGTTAAAAAAAAATTCTAATGGCAGGAGATGATTTTCACTGTAGGTCCTAACACACAATAATTCTGGGATTCTCTTCCAAATCTGTTATAACTAGCAATGCCATGTTAATAGTTAACAGAAGGCACTCTATAAACGTTGATATAGTAGTTTACACTCTAATGTTATGGAACATTTTCATATATTATCTCACTT
The DNA here is from genome assembly GCA_011680675.1 of Gymnobelideus leadbeateri. Classification (NCBI taxonomy): domain Eukaryota; kingdom Metazoa; phylum Chordata; class Mammalia; order Diprotodontia; family Petauridae; genus Gymnobelideus; species Gymnobelideus leadbeateri. The sequence goes on from WOXC01000911.1 coordinate 26,360, forward strand.
GATTTTCACAACATAGTATTATGACCCTGACTTTACAGAACAGGAAATCTGAGGTTTGGAGGGATTAGAAGCCTACCTGATGACTTGGATTTAGCTTCCAGCCCAGTGCCCTAATGAACTTGTAACTGAAGTGATTTTCACAGAGCCGTCATTGCTGATGGCAGTCTTTACAACTATACATACTAATATACTGTAAAAATTAAGTTGTTCAGGCTGAAAAGAGGTCATTCTAGATAGGATGTTTTTCATGAGTCAGTTATAGAAAACTCAAAATGTCTTGATTAAAAGTCATCTGTAAGACTATTTTAATGGCTTATTTCAACATCACCTGAATTTTTACAAATATTCTTGTGTGTCAAGGTAGTTTTTAAGATTTATATCTAAGATACACAGTGAATCATTTTGTTCACAAAACATTTATTAAGCACATTTATACTCAGAATTGGAAGGAGAAAATTACCCCCATCCCACCCATCACCACAAGACTGCTGCCCTCAGGGAGTGTCATCTAGTAAGGAGACAAAGATGTCTATATATGATATTAGATACCATAAAACAATTCCAGACCACATTCAATGAGGTAGTAATTGCAAGTAAGGGAAAAGATCATTGTGAGGCAGGACTGAAGAACCATTCAAGGAAGCCACTGAAGGACTTTCAAGCATCTGGTCTTTGAGTAGATGGATACAGAGGAGGAAGGTTAGGCAAGGCAAAGGGACCACTAAGAAGAAAGGCAAAAATGTGGCTATGTAGCTTACAAAGTGATAGAGGAGAAGAACATTTAGGAGAAATCTTATACTAAATACACTCCATCAAGCTCCCAGTGAAAGGTACCAGGCAGTAATGACCCCACTCATGTCTACAATTGCAAAACTCCAACAAAGATTAAAAAAAGCTGATCAAAGGTAATATCCCCACAGGCCACAGGATGGGGGTGTTACCCCAAGTGCTGCTTTGTTTGGGTGTGTCTTCCTGTGTCAGTTCATTTGTCTCTTTTCCCACTGCTCTTTAATTTCCTTGTTCTTTCTAACTTCCCTCCCCCAAATAGCCATAATATAATTATAATACCATTGTTTTAGTTACTGAAGGGCTCCATGTAAAAACAGGTAAGTGGCACACAGCATTCTTCTAGAAAAAGAACTAAACTAGGAAACATTTTACTTCTGAGGTTCTTGGCAATTTTGGGGAAGGAGAGTGGACCAAAGGACTATGATGGAAAAAAGGGGTTTTGCTTCTGTCCATAAACAGCTAAAAATCCCAGCTAGGAGCCTGGGAAGGGATCAAGGATAAAGGAAAAGTCACCAAAGAGTCAGGACTCTCCCTACACCCCAGGGCTTATCAGATCCCAACCATAACCTATAAGTTGAAAGCTTTGTGTTCAGTAGGGGGAAAACACAATAGGTTTTGTATTTTCATCTTACCCTGTAAAAGCTGCCACACAAAGTTTTATGACACTTACATCTTCCTGCACTGCTACAGATTAAAATACCAACGACACGGTACCCCAGAGCCAAGGATTCAGATGGGGGTGTCTGCCTGGCTGACCACATCACCTGTAGAATCACTTATCCCAGGCAGATTGCCACTGCATCTTTAGGTTGGTGGCAGTACTAGGGTTCCCCAAAAGCCTTGTGGCCAGAGGGATCCTGCTAGGTTCATGAAAAGATTCTTGGAGGCAAAGAAAAAGTTCTCAAGGAGGCAAATAAAAGGCAAGAAAGATGTTGGGCGGGGGGTGGGTGGGGGGGAAGAGACTTTCTAAAGACAAAGGAAATATATCATATATGGCATATATCAAAACTATAATGGTAAAAAAACAAACAATGGTAAGACCAAGGTAAGACTAAGACACATAATGATCAAAAAAGGCTTTGCTTAATGTACCGTAAAGCAAAGGCGGAAGACAGATGACAAGGTTAGGAAACTAATATTCTAAAGCTTGGCAGCCAACCAGGCCTCAGTAACAAGCCTCTTGCCACAATGAAAATAGCTGGTAATACCAACGTCCAACTGGTGGAGCTCTGCTCTGATGCCTTATCACCCAAAGATAGCACCAAGATGACCTGGGGCTTATGCTAAGGACTAGCAGGTTCTAACCAACTGCAAAGGTTTCTGGTATGAATCTGTGGTCCAAAGGTTCATCATAAGAAGGGTGGATACCTGGTGATGAATTTTTTTTCAGAGAGATAGATAAAGCATTTGGTGAGGGGCTATTTTCTGAGATACAAACACAAGCAAGCAGGACAGTCCCAAAAGTGTGTTTATATATGTGGGAGGGACTACATATCATGGTTTGGAAATGGCAGCTGGGAGGTGATTTTGAGGACTGGTTCTGGGCCATGAAAGGGAAAAAAGTACCTGTCAGAGGCCAGGATGGTGCAAGAGGAGAGGGTGCTAAATGAATCTGTGGCTGAAGTCCTCAGACTAATGAAAGAGATCCATGAAGGTAATGAAGTAAATGTGGAGATCAGACACTGTTCAGCCACCTCTAGGCTGGGAGTGTTTGTTATTTCAGGGAATTTTTAAGGGAGCAGAAGAATCAGCTTAACATTATTAAGCATGGATATGCCTTTCACAGTTGAGTCTATGAGTGATGTTAGAGAACTCAGCTATACAATTACCACAGAAAAACTAACCTCCAATCACGGGACCCTAATGGAATCCTTCTTCGTTTTGGGGAAGCCATGATCACTAGTTGCAGGGTCTGTAGGGATGGTGCCAACAACACCTGTCCTATAAAATCATCATCATTAGCATTAATAAATACTGATTGATCACTCGTTGGGGGCTTGGCACAAGGCAGGAAAGACAAACAAGTACAAGAAATGAATCAAATTGAGATTGATGTTTAAAGACCAAACAAAAACCAGATAAAAACAAAGGAAAATATATAGCAAAGGGATGAAAACCATGTGTAAGGAAAAGAAAGCTTACAAAGGCAGATGATTCTAATGCTAAAGGAACATAAGGGTAAGAGAGAGACTGCTTATTATGGGAGAGAAGTAGAAATGGTCCCATCTTTTCCAAAGAGGATTCAAAGAGGGAAAGCAAACCTTTATAAGCAGGGAAGGTTAAGTAATATAGCTCCGTGGGCTTCCTTCAATGCCTCTGGCTCTATTCTACACACTGGAAGGCTAATAACCAAAGGGCTGACCAAAGGGGGCTGAACAGCACAGGAGGCTGATAATGGGCTGACAGAGCCTCACAGAAGCTCAAATTAGGCATTTAGATATTTTAGGTAGTAATGGATAAACTATTTCCTTTCATAGCTGGTAATTCAGCAAAAGCTGTTTTAAACCATAAGAGTCCTGGTGTGGCAATCACCATGGTAGGAGAAGAGGATTTTGTTTTAACATAATTAAAGTGAATTAGTGACTCTAGGATGATGATTCCTACAATTTTTGGTCTTCTATCAGGCTGGCAAAATCACTGGGCCAGAACCAAAGGATGTGCTTTTCCTTATTAAACTAGGGTGGTTCCTCGAAACTAAAGGTGCTTTTCCTGTTCCCTGCAAAACCCTATACCTCACAGGGATGTGAGGAAAGTGCTATTTAAATGGAAAGGCACGACAGAAGGCTACTTTTTGGACAAAATGTCTTTGATCAGTTTTTCAGTCCCAGCTAAGATTGGTGTGGGTGGCTGATTAAGCCCTGTGGTGGAAGCCCATGGATGAATCTCTCCAAAGTTAACAGATCAAGTCAATGTAGCAGGAATAGACACAAATCAAAATAAAGTATCACTTGAACTAAATAAGCCCCTCTCCTCTCCTTTGGAAAAGGATGATCCTCCATATTTAACACTATTCGTGCATGTGGAAATAGTGTTTGGGAACTTCAGAAATGCTTTTTGATCGATAGGATGGTGCATGTGACTGCATTTGGAAAGTTCAGCGAGTCACCTTCCAATGCCCTTTGGCCTGCTAAGTTCTCTGAGGTGCTGCTCTTAACTAAACTGAGTGGGAGTGGGAGTGGGAGAGGGAGATGTGTCTACTTTGTAAAGGCAGCAGATGCCCTGCTGCTCCCAGGCCTTTTCCAACGAAGCCTGGTCTCATGTACTATTCTGTGGCTTTTTAAACCCCTACTTTCCCATATTACACATGGCTGCCTCCTGGGGAAAGCAAGCCTTTAAAAATAAAACTAAAATGAGAGCAGTGATAGGTAGGGAAGATTAAATAACACAGCTCTGTGGGCTTCCTTCAATGCCTCTGGCTCTATTCTGCAAACTGGAAGGCTAATAACCAAAGGGCTGACCAAAGGGGGCTGAACAGCACAGGAGGCTGATAATGGGGTGACAGAGCCTCACAGAAGCTCAAATTAGCCTCTGGTTTTTGATGTTTTACTATGGCTCCTCTAATGGGGAGGTGACTGGAAATCACTTCTTTCTATACAGATCAGGAGTTTGTTTTTTTCTTTAAAAAATATATTTTAATGGATTTCTTTGACACTGCCTAGATTTCCTTTTGGGGTTAGGATTATTTGTTTTTACGTGCGGAGGTAGAGAGAAATCAAGCTCAGATTTGTTTGTTTCCTTCCACTGGAACAGAGATGTGGTTTCCTAACTAAAAGCTAACATGAATAAGCTGCTGCAAACGTTCACAGTTAAGGATTCTCCTTAGAGGAAGTAAAAAGGAAATACAAAGATGAGCAGGTACCTCAAAGAGGGCTTTCGAAGTCCTACCAGATTCTCCATGTTCCAAGGCCGCCAGTGTTGTCCAACACAGACACGGAGCCACTTCAGGAGGGCAGAGCAACATGGGAAAGGGGCAGGGCTGTCACTGCCAAGACCTGCTGGCAGCAGGTGCCAACTGGACTTGTCTAGTTGAAGGAGTACATAGTCAAGGGCATAGTTACATACAGCTGCTGTTGTTGGGCAGCTGTTTTTCCGTTGTGTCCACCTCTCTATCACCCCATTTGGGGTCTTCTGGGCAAAGATCCTAGAGTGGTTTGCCATTTCCTTCTCCAGCTCATTTGACAGATAATAAAACTGAGACAAATGGGTGAAATGACTTGCCCAGGGTCACACAGCTAAATAAATATCTGAGACTGGATTCGAACTCTAGAAGATGAGTCTTCCTGACGCCAGGTCCAGTGCTCTATGCACAATGGCGCCCCCTAGCTGCCCATACACTTGCTATAGCCAACAAACCAAGTGTCTGTCATCCAGATCACATTACAGACATGGGAATAGTAAAGAAAGTGTATTGATAGGAAGCAGGCAGCTACCTGAATTTAGGGACACGGTAAGCAAGGCAGAGTCCTAAGCCAAGATGGAAATGGAGACAGAAACTGCTCCCTCTTGGGGGGCGGGCAGGGGGGCTTCAGCCACTGGGAGGATGTTGCTGAGGAGATCTGACCTCAACAGCATGATTATATCCTGGGAGAAGACTGGGAGGCACAAGTGGCATGTGCAGCCGTCTGGGGAGAAGACAGGAAAACGAAGAGACTGAAAATTGTTGTTTGTCCTTCATTCTCGAAGAAGAACAACGGCATCAGGACGTCAGGCAGGTGATATCTTGACTTGCGAGTGAGTTGTATTTCTGGGTCCAGCAGCAAGACCTAATCCAGGGTGACAGGAGACAAGCTTGCAGGCAGTGGGAGGCCTTTAAGGTCTTTCCCAGGTCTCAAGTCTGTCTGAGGCAATGCCTGTTCAGGGATTAACGTGAGGTAATGCCTCTTGTACCTACTCAACAGAGGCATGATGGCCAACAGCCCTTTTCTCTCTGACCATTTGAGCTCCCAGAATCAGGCGACACTCTATCCATCTCCACAGAGCCTGAGTGAGGCAAGGTGGGGAAGCTGTGAATTTTGTGTCATAAAGTTACCAAAGGAACTAACGAAATTCCAGGACTAGAGTAGGCTAAATTTTCAGCCAAGGGGAGTCGATGCAGTTCTGCATGCGCTGAGCCTGAAGTCAGAAGGAAATCTATTGATTTTTTTAAAAACATCCTTCTGGTTAGCTCAAAAGTAACTGACATCCGTGTGACCTTGGGCAAGTTACGTAACCCCAATTGCCCTCCAAAAGGCAAAAAAAAAAAAAAAAAAAGTAACTGACATAGGAAAAGAAAATTCATAATTTGTTGTATGAAATTATTTTCCAGAAAAGAGAACTAGATTCTGAGAACTCATTCCTCCCCTTCATTTTCTATAAACTTTATGCAACAGAAATTTCATCAAACTTGCTACAATTAAATCTGAATTTGTAGATAACCGAAACCAAAGCTAAACAAAGTCATACAAAGATATTCATATATTATGGAATATTTCTTTAAGAGAACAAACTGGATGAGGGTTTTACAAACATTTTCAATATAAATTTAACCTGCATTTTAGAGACAATGGAACAGAGGCTGAATTTGTGGTGTAAACTCACAAAGTTGCCCAAATTTGGAGTTCTCTGGTCCTGCTTCTCCAGCTACTGAGTATCTCTTAAGAGTTCACAGCACAATGTTAAATCATGTCCACAATAGCTTTAAGTGCTAATTCTGAAAATTTACCACTTCCTTCCTCTGTCTGAAAGGACAACATTCCACAACAATGCTCACACAAATTGAAACATTCCTTTCTTCACTTAAGTGTCTCTTTTCCTAGAACAGGTCCACAGAGGAAGGAAGCCTTAACCTAGATCTTCAATGCATAACGGATCTGATCTGAAATAAAAAACGAGGGCATTGAAGTAGTACAGGTAACGAAAATCCGGTTTACAAAGACGACTGCTCTCAGCCAACCCTGTCCATGTAAAAGAAAGAGTGCTGGCCCACAGCGAAAGCTGTTTGTTTTTTGCTGAAATAAGACGAGACAGCCCTCAATACCAAATTCTCGACAACAAAAACCAAGCACGAAGGTGTCTCTGTATCCAGAAGGCCTGTATACACTTAGTCAGGATTCCTGACCTTTTCAGAATTTGGCATGTGCTTCTCTACAGAAATTAGTGAATAAAAAGTCAAGTTTTTAAAATGTTGGAATAGAACCCAGGCAAATGCGAATCTCTTTATCTTTTAAAAATAGTATCTTGCACTTGATCAAAAAACTACTAGCACGGGGATTTAAAGCTAACTGGAAGAACAAACTGATACTACCAAAAAATTTAGGAAAAATAAGCCAGCAAACTGTCATGCTACATGCTCTGGGTGGCGCACGCAGCCACAGTAGCTAAGTTTAAATGGGACAAGGCCATGCCAGTGCAGTGAGAGCAGGAAGGGCACCCCACAGATACAAAGTGAGCTCAAACTTCAACCGAGCAGTCTTGGAAAAGGCAAACTATGCATGCAAATGCTCAGGGAATCTGCTAGGGAACTCCATTTTCATTTTACCCATCTGCAGGGGCCAGGGTGACTGCCAAGTTGAAAAAAAAAAAAAGAGATGGAGAGGAGAGAGAGCGGGGAGAAGAGAGACTGGAAACCAAGAAATCTAAACCAATCAAATCAGTGTTGCCTTTGCTAGTGGCCAGAGGGCATGGCTCTACTCTGCACCCCTGTGACTTAGAGTGACAGGACGGCTGGGGTGAAGCTTTCACGTTCCCATCCATGTGAGCCCCGTCCCTCCTGTTTCTCTAGCCTACATTGCGCCCCGTGGAACCCCTATTTCACATACTGCCCTTTATATCAGACTTGTGTACTTTCCCCAGAAATGTGTGTGTACATATGCAGACACATATGTACAGATATATTTGCATTTATTGATATTTGTATGTGTTGCTCCCTACCAGAGAATTGATGCTCCTTCTGGCAGAAATTGTTTCGCTATTGTCTTTGTAGCCCTGGTACTCAGCAAAAGGTCATAAGGGAGGTACTTACTAATAAATCCTTGATGAGTTTAATTGGCATTGTGATCCCTCTGAATTCTGAAATGTGATTCCAGGGGTTAGGGCCTCTCCCTAGACCAGAGTTCTCCAGCTACGATATCCCTTGGGGCTGACACAGGAGACCAGAGAAGGTGCCAGGCTGCACTGCATCCAGGGAGCCTCCTCCCCTCTCAACAGGTCCATTCTCCACCTCCATCACTTGCACACAGATCCCCTCACTTATCTTCTTGACTCACAGGATTGTGGCCAAGTCAATCGACCACATGCAGTGACCCAACAAACTAATAAAAGCAGCTTACGCTTATAGGTGCCTGCTGTACATTATCTTAATGAAGTCTCACTAGTGCCAAGTATTACTGACCATACTGCACAGATGAAGAATTGAGGACCTGAAAGAGAGGAAGGAATGAGCCCAAATTTCCACAGCCAGGAGACAGAACAACAGCACTGGAACTCTGGTCCTGGGCTTTCTTCACCCCATCACTGCTGCCTTCCAAGCACACTAAATCCTTGTTTAGCTCACCGGTTCTTCCTAACATCTAGGAGGAACTCACCGGCTTGCACAGACATCCTCCTGCCTGATAGAACTTGGTAGTAATTTATGCTTCTCCAGTTTATTCTAAAACTCAGTACCTCACAATGTCAATAAAAGCCAAGACCAGACCAATATCAATACTACAAATAGCTACAACAGCAGGATGGCAGAAGGCATATCTTTCAATGAATTATAGGCATGCATTCACTCAGCCCGGAGCTGCCTGGAATTCATCGTGATTTTTGGAGGCACAGGAAACTGAACTGCAAGTAAATAAAACTGCGAAGGGGGTAAATGAAACAAAAAAAAAGAGCCCTTTACAAAAAATAAGAACAGGGGCAGCTAGGTTTCGAAGTGAGTAAAGCACCAGCCTGGGAGTCAGGAGAACCTGAGTTCAAATCTGACCTCAGACACTTGACACTAGCTATGTGACCTTGGGAAAGTCACTTAACCCCAACTGCCTTGTCTTCCCCCCTTCAAAAAAAAAAAGAACAAAACAAAATGGGACCAAATCCAAAATAATTTTCCTACTCTCCCCTTCAAAAAGACAAGGATGTCTAGGGTCCTCCTCCCATGTCCTGTGCACGCACTAATATCTGTCAAATGAACAAATAGATAAAACATTCACTGTCACTGGCACTATGCCAGAATGAAGAGTCTATTCCAGACTGAAGTGTCATTAGAGTTGAGCTATTAAAGGATGGGTAGGACTGAAGTACATAAAGATAGGCAGAGGACAGAAAGGGAACACATAGGCAGAGCAAAGCCATGGAGGCAGCAGAACACAAGCCAGGCAGGACAAGGGTCTATGGCTGTTACTTAGTTGTGTGTGTGCTTCTAGTACCGGACTGGAAAGATGGGTTCTTTTTGTCAGGAGGGGAACCCCCCCGCCCCGGCCCCACTGCAGGCTGCCATCAGGAGTATTGCCGAAGGCACATGGCACACAGAGCTTGTGATTTGTCCAGGCTGACACAATGGGTGTCAGAGTAGGGATCTGACCTTAGGGCTTCATGACTGAGCCCAGCTCTATCCACTGCACTCTGTTGCCTCTACTGTCCCCAAGGCTTAGCAAGAATTTGTTAACATATTGGAATTTTGCCAATCTCAGTTAAAACACTCCCTTTTTCTAGAGCCTTTTTTCCTTTAAGACCATGCCTAATATCTTTCAGTGGGTCCATACCTTCTTCTCCCATGACTGTTAAAACTAAATAGCTCATAAAACAATTCTATCTCTCAATGCAGAGTAGACTGAGGCTCTTAGTGCTCGTCACAACTGGAGTTATCTACAGTACTCAGGCACTACATATTTCCTCCTAGTTCTTCAGTGACTCCAGGCCTCCTTGGGAGCTAAGAGTATGGGGGAATCCGCAAAAGATTTATATACTATTGACCCTGAACTTTTCAGAGGCAAGGATGGCAAGGCAGGAACAGAAATACTATCCACTAAGAATCAATATCCAGGGGGCGGCTAGGTGGCGCAGTGAGTAAGAGCGCTGGCCTCGGAGTTGGGATGACCCGAGATCGAATCCGGCCTCAGAAAAAAATGAGTACCCACACACAAATAATGACTAGCCGTGTAACCTTGAGCAAGTTACTTAACCCCAATTGCTTAAAAAAAAAAAAAAGACTCAATATCCATCCATCCATCCATCCATCCATCCATCCATCCATCCATCCATCCATCCATCTCTCTGTCTTTTAGTCCAGGATATCCACAAATGCAGTTACTATCTACCAAGTAAACTGCTGAACCATAGCAAGTGACAGGGGTGGCCTCACAAAAACAAATTCTTGTTTAAACAGTGGTTAGACAGTGCTCTTTGGAGGCCATCATGCCCTGCCAGATTTCACAGTCTCCTGGTAATCATTCTCATCAGAAAAGGTTTGCTTCATTCACACTCTTCATATTCTTTCCCTTGAACCTGTGGTCCATGTGTTTCAACATGATGACGACAAAAAGCTTTCTCCACAAAACTATACTTGCCCAAGATATTAAGCCTCATTCTGAAACACAGGGACATCATGCTGACCTCACTGATGCCTACCTACATGTACATTATAACTTAAAATTTCTTAAACTCAAGCATTTATTATAATCATTTACTTATCATAATTTCACTATAAATAAGGATGTAGAAATCTTGAGATTAATAAATCTTAAAATAAAAATTTTGCCAATTAAGCATTTAACATCAGTTTCAAGGCCATTTATAACAAGATTAAAGTCACTAATCACATCCCAGATTGTTTCCTTGCAGGCTGAACACACATGAAATAAAACAAGGAAATTGCAATCCTCCAATGTGAAATAGTCTCAGCTCATTCTTTGTATTACAGAGAAAGACTGAATGAAGCTTTCCTACAGCATCCACAGAATATACTGTCCTGAGAAGCTGAAAAATTAGACACAATAATGTGAAAACACAAAAGCAAGAAGATCAGTCTTCTTGGAATTCACCACTCCTTCTATACATGAATTTTCCATAACTCTCGTACTGTGTGGGCAGATATACTCATGTGAAATTCAATAAAGTCATTCTTTTCTTCAGTTTGCCTCAAGCAAAGCTAAATGTTTTCCTACCAAAAGGAGAGATTAAAACCAACCTGAATTTCTTTTGGGCAGAAATCTTGCCCTGTCAATTACACATTCTGAGAAACAGCTCTGTAATGCAGCTGGAATCTCTCGCATGGGAAAAACATATTTGTATAGACAGAGAACTATACGGCAGCATATCTATGATGGATACACTTAATTATCTCAATTATACACAAATTCTCATTACTTCTCAGATTTCCTAAAATTATAATTGTCTTTGAATCAGTTTTTCAGACAGCTTCTGCTTACAATAAAACCAATAATCTGACTGGCAGCATCCCATAAGGGGGAAAGGTATGTGGCACTCTATTTACAGTGTGAAAACTTGTATTATTTTTTCCCCTTACAACTAACAATGAGACTGTGAGAAGAGTTTCTGGAGGGTTGGTACTGATGCGTTTATCCACTCAATATAAGCTGCTTCCTTGGCTCATGCCTCTATGCTCAAAACACTGCAGTAATGCCTCATGGAACTCAAAGATTGTTGGTTTCCAAGTTCTCAAAACCAATTTCTACTGGCCCAGATCCAAATTATGGCAAAAGCAGAATTAAATTAAAGGCTGAAGCTAAAAATATAACATACTTCAATGTTTATAATCAATGACATGTCCAAAAGTTGTTTTTTTTTTTATACTAGAGATAACATATGTATGTGATATGCTGCCTGGATATTACAGAGACAGGTGGAGTCAGCAAACCTGGAAACAAATGGCAGGCTATTGTTTTGAATTTCTGCCAGTTCTTAATATTCTTGTGATACAGGTCGTGAGCATTCTGATTTCTAAGAGTGAGAAAGTGAGTGGTGTATTGCTGGTCTGATTTCTTTCTTTCTTTCTTTTTTGCCTCAGCAAAAGCAGAAGTATTTTAAAAGATTTATACTATGCAAAAGGATAAGCAGGTATGCTGAGAAGTCTGTACTAAGAGGATCAGCAGAGATAACAGTTATTATCTATACATTCGTTATGATTTACAAAGTGCTTTATATCCACCATCTCATCTGATCCTCACAATATGTATGCCTGTGAGGTAGGTATGGAAATATTATCATACCCATTTTACAGAGAGCTGTAGGCCAGCAAAGTTAAGCAACTTGTCCAAGGTTGCACTAGTCAGTAGGAGAGTTGGGACGCAAACTGGTGCTCTTCCCACCATACCACGGTATAGCGCATCTCATAGTTCCAAAGTGTTCAGCTGCCCCCTACATTCTGTTGTTTGCTAATCCAGGGAGGCCTGGTGCCTCCTAAAAATGGCTCTGAAAACTCCTTTTTACTATCCAGAAACTCTTGACAGTTTCCTGTACCATTAAAAGGAATCAGGCTCTGTTTAGACCTGTACAACCGTTGTGAAGCACAAAGCAGAGCATCACTTTCTTCTCCTATTGTAATACATAGAGCAAAGCCTTGGCATTCTAACCTACAAAGGAAGGTTAACAAGAGAGACCTAGTTCTACAAAGGCTGCAGGCTGTAGCATGTCAAAGATAAAAACAGGGCTTCAAAAATCAGGGTTTCATCTGCTTTAAAATATCCAGACCATAAGCAGAAGTTTGAGATGAACACAAAACCACATGAAGTATTAAAATTCAACATCTGGGTGAAGAGGCACTCAACTCCTGACCTGAAATCTCATGATCTGCTCCTGAGAAGGACAGTGGGAAGCTGCTGGGAAACTCTTCCAGCAAGCCATGACAACAAGCATGCTTTGGAAGTCTGTGCCCATTCCTCCCTACCTTGTCTACAATAGAAGGGCATGAGCAGATATTCAGCCCTGCTACTGTCCACATCAGAGTCAACCAGAGCCTCAGAGAACTCTGCTTATTAACATGATCTAGACTACCAGAGAGTCAAACACAGTCCCCAAATTACTGTTTGGTGTAAAATGCCACATGATTGGCATACAGAACAGAATGTAAATATGAACCAATCAAGTATCCAGACTTGATTGGTTCTAGTCAAGGAGAACAACCAAAGAAGCCGTATGGTAAGTTCTGTCATAATGTAATGCTCCAAAACTACCTTGCTATGAAAAATCACATAATCAAAACCACAGGGCTTATGGGGAAAATGGGGTTAGGGGCACAACACTCCCAAACCTTTAGTAACATAAAAAAAGGCAGGTACCTAACAAAAATGGTAGCACAGTTTTATACATGATAAATTATTACTCCCATGGTGCTAGTGTCAGTGACCTGGAGCCACCAGGCCTGGTCCTGGTTCCCACAAGTAGGAGGGCAGCCTTGGACTCTGCCGTGGTGAGGGGCAAGGGAGGAGGAGGGAGAAGTAGTTGTCCTCAGTCCACAAAGATGACACCTGACCTTGAAAAAGATCTTAAGTTTGCTTCTGGAAGTGGTTATGGGGGCTTGTGAGTGAAGTGGTCTTATCCAACCTTCCTGACAGCCCACAAGGACCTGATGTTCTCAGCAGACATTTGGTGTGTGTGTGTGTGTGTGTTCATTTTCTGTTTTCATGCTGATTAAATCACACACAACTAAATGTGAAATTTGCTTTATTCTAAAAGGGTTCCCTAATATATCAATGGTGGAATTAATTCACATTTTCAATACAAATGTTATAGCAGAACTGACTATACTTGGCATTTATTAAATACCCTTCCTAACGCCAAAAGAATTTTCTTTACCATAGAGTATATAATATTGCAACATCTCTCAGAGAGATTTTGTTATGGGACATTTTAGAGGCAGAGGGATGCATTTCAGGATGTGAATTTTGACCAGACTTCTCTGGTTTCAGGTGCTGTTCCAGCAGGGGGCACTCTTGTCTCTTTCTAGATAGTCCTCTGCCTAGCGATGGGGAGAGGTCCCAGATGCCTGGGCCCTGGCAGAACCTATTGACCTCCACGCCTTGGCCTGGACTGGTCTCCAGAAGCCAACCCTGGGCAGGGTTACTGTCATCACCTCTTCCTGGAAGTTAAGAGTTTCTTCTAACCCTACTGATCCCACCTTTGTTTGTCGAAGACGTTAATTAAGGTGTCCCATGCTTGTACATGAAGACAAAGGGAGGAACAGAGCATACGATGCTGGGAGCTGGGAAGAAGCTAAGCAGAAACTTTAAGATCGTTAAAGATTTGCTGTGGAAAGTAGGGACGTCAGGCACTCATATGAGGACTATGATACTAAAAGGGGATTTGTCATCCAGGACACACCTATCCTGTGTTCTTCTGTGCTTCCTGAAATTTTCTACAATCTCCATAAACTAGGCAGCCATGCTTGACATTTGGAACAAGTCCTGATATAGTAGATCTGCACCTCTGACTAGGCAGATGCTCTCACTAGTCAAGCTGGTTCAACTGGGGTAAAGATCACATTTTCCTTACTTTAATCATCGTGCTTCGATCTGAAACAAAAGCCTATGTATAGTAATCCCATATTACCACAACATTTAAAGTACACGAGCCATTGAATGCTGAAGATGAGTTACTCCTATGAAAAACACAGTCAGTTTTTGAGAAGGCCAGAGCATTGCAAAGTGTGTGTGCTTTCCAGTCCTGGGAAACTCTTCAATGTTCCTAGCTCTCCAGAACTCATCAAGGGAAGTTCCAGAACTTTTCTAACATGGTCATTATTTACCACTTGTGAAAAAACTTATCTCTTCTTGCTCATTCTAAGTACTGAGGAAGTGAAAATATCTCACTGGAATGAAAAAAACAGTGAATGAATTTCACTTTTGTGACATTACTAAACCCATTTTTTTCAGTATATTCCTTGACTTTCAGCATCAAATGACAACTCAAATGATTATTTGATAAAATAAATGGAAGCAATATCCCAATTTTTCGTCTATGAATGTACTTGTCCCAGAAGAATATGAACAGATATCATTATATTACAGGATATTCTTATGAAAAAAATCTGATATGCCCTTTCAGAAAGTAGCTACAGCAGGAACAAAGTAATACTTGATTATTTCTTTCAAGGAACTCATAGGACTCTAAGTATTTAACTTATTCACCCCAGCCCCAAGTGCATTGCCCTGGTGCAGGGCACTTCAATGACTGGCTCAAGGTCACCTTGAAGTCGGTGGTGACATGGGATTACAGTTTGATTCTTCGAATTCCTTTCAATACTTATCTCCACTCAACTTTTATCTCTTTCAGGGTCTAGAAGGTCTGTTTTGGTGAACCACCTTGGTCAGAATTTGATCAAGACTTCAGGTTTTAAAATTACCTGTTCTGGGAGGTACCTGTTCAATTAATTGCACAAGGCTGACACTGACATTTGGTACCTTATCAGGAAGTAGCCTAGGGCTGGTGCTGGGAGACCCCAACTCAACCAAACAACATTCCCTTCTTTCACATTTCCCAGTTAGGATACATTTCTTCAAAATAGTCAATGTGTGGAGGTTGGAGTATGTCAAGGGCAGAGAGTACCTGAGGGAAAGAAAAAAAAAGTCACAATTAGAGAACTAAGATGGGAAGAAAATTCATCACATAATAAATTCAAGGAAGCACCTGCAGCTCTTCAGTAACTTCCCAGTTCAATTTTAGCTGTGCATTGGACTTGACTAAGTGCTGACTACACGAGCACAAAGATGGTTTGGGAGCTTGTTTTATACAGTTGGCTCTGCCTTTGACAAATGACCAGAGGATAAACCATACTAACTTCCTCCTGAACTAAAGAGAATCCAACAGTGCCAACTGATGGCTACCCCACTATGATGCACATATATTTAATGTTGCTGCAAGAGATTATCTCGAATGTGGCCAAGGAGTGGGGAGAGAAGGTTGTAGTTTGGGCGCCATACTTCATGTCTGTATGCTGAAAGTGGTTACAGTCAGAAGCATATAGTATCTACCAACACAACCTGAGTCAGCCTATCAGGGCAACAATCAAATGTGTCTCTTGGCCTGGCTCCTCATACCTCTACTTACCTTAATTATGTCCCTCCTAAGTAATAAACCCATTTACTAATGGGAAATGCTAAATCACCTAATGACAGGACATAATGGCAGGAAATAGAAGGAATACCATCTCACATGGATCTAGAAGTCTCAAGTTCCTGATTCTGAGCTCATTTCACTACATGGCAGTGACCAGATCCCTTAAGAATTACTCCCTTTCAGTCAAGCATTTCTTATTTGTAAAGTTCAAATCAAGATAACCTTTTTTTGTTCCTGACATGTGGCAGCATCTATGTACAAAGGCCAATTAGGCAAAGTGGTTTCTGAATATTAATTTTTTAAAATGATACCCAGCTTCTTTTTCTGACCAAAAATGTTTATACTCAGGATATGAGAATACAATGAAAATCATAGGTTTCCCATTAATGTCAAGGAATCCTTTTGATGATAAGGAAAGTAAGTTCATTCTCTATTTTTCCTTTAAAAAAAAAAAAGCTATAATTACTCAATGCGACTAGTCCATGTAAATTTGCTCCAAAGTAACATGATGGACCAATTTTTGAACATGAATATTTGACTCCTGGAAAAGATAGTTGGAAATTAGTGCTTTGTCTGACATCTCCCTGACTTAACATTCTATTTCTGAACAACGTACATCCTGCTTTTGGTAGTAGAGGGAGAAGGCTGGAGTGACAGCGTCCATTAGACAAACCCATTTTACACTTCAAATCTATCTGCTATAATTAGAGGTTATCCAGAGGAAAGTGACAACCATATATTTGAACCCTGATACACAAGAATGGAGCTTTCTTTCTTTCTTCATACTCTCTGGTGAGGTTATTTGTAGAAAAGCCACATATGAAAAACAAGGCTAGTCATCTGAACCACCATACTCAGTGGTGAACTTGAAGCCATGGAGGAAATGACATTTCAGAACTCAGTATGGAATCTTCCATGTTTGTGGCTGCATTCTCCTCCTCCTTTTCCTTTTCTTCCCACCCCAAAATGAGCATGCTAAACTTTATCAGAAGAAAGGCTTACCAAGCATTTCTGGAAGGCAACTCTAGTATTTAAGCTACATGAATATTAAACTAATCAATAAACCAGAAATCACCAATGGGAAGAAAAGGAGTCAGACAATGGAGAGTTTTGGTGTGCTTGGTTCCTTCCTAAACCAGCCATTCTGCTCCCTGGTCCTTACTTCAACTTGGCTTTTGAAAGGGCTGCTTGGTTCTTTGTATCTTCATAATATTTGCAAACACTGACAAATTATCTCCCTAACTATATGTTTTGAAGATCCAAGGAACCAAAGTAATTCTTTCAAGAGTTACCAAAACCTCTAATTCTGAGAACTTAGTTTTGAGAATTTTAACTTTCATGTCATAAAATTCACCAAAAACAGCTTATATGATTTAATCCCTTGCCAAAAGCAGATTATCCCATATTTTCAGGCTCAAGAAGTTAGGTGGCACAGTGGATACAGTAGGGGCCTGGACTCATTTATATATATATATATAAATAAAACGGGGGCATCACAAAGCACCATGAGCTTCCTCAATCCCAACAGGCAAGTCTAATTCCCCTTGGCTAATCTGCTTCCATAATAGCCTTGGTTACTTATTGCTCCAGAGCAGCAGAGCCCTTCAGTACACAGACGAGCCCAGCCCAGTCAGTATAAGGAATTAAATGGTCAACATCTGGATTTCTACACTAATCCTCCTGGGAGTCTATAAGGAAATCTACCACCTGAATGAAAACTAAGCATTTCCATTCCAATCTTCCAATCTGTTACTAGCCCAGACTCCATGCCTACCTCATCAATAGCCTAACCTCATGAATTATGCCTAGACCACATATGCTTCAGTCCTAGTGGATCAATGACAGGCCACAAAGGGCCACTAGTTCCTGCAGGCATGGCAGAGTCATACCTCCATCTACTCACTCTGATGGAGCCATAATCTTGAGCATGTAGGTTCTCCCTCCATTAAGGCCTGTTGTCATTTTGGGGGCCCTGGCAAAGTCATGACTTCACTGACGATCATGAAAGGCTCTGTCTGAATGAGGCCACCCTAGCCAAAGGACACTGGGATCTGTTCATTTCCTGTCTCTCTTTCCTTCTCTCTCCCCTCAGAATGTTCAGATAGTGGAGCTCAGGACAAGAAGAGGTCTCACATCTCCACAGTAACCATTTGACATGGGGAGGGGGACAGTGCCAGAGAACTGAGAGCAGTGTTTTTTTCCTTTTCTATCTGCCAATCTTGGTGTTGATCAGTTGCACACAGGACCGAAGGGAAAAGCCATCTCTAGAGAACTTTACACAATTTTCCTTTGGCTGTAGCCAGAAGGTCATCTCTTTCTTTTCCTGTGTTACAAGTTTATAATGAGGAGAAGTGGTCATCAGCAAAGATCACCTAGTATTAGTGAGCATGGGGTCAGCGGCCTTGGAGGCAGCTTTGAAAATAATACCACCAATAGCCAGGACATTGGTAGATCTATGCTGTAAAAGTAGCAACCAAAGATTAAAGCCCACTCTGCATAAAGCAGCTAAAGTAATCTTCTTACAACACCACTTTGGTTCTCATTTTCCTTTTGCAGAACAATGTCCAAATTCCTCAGCCCAGCATCAGACTTCCGAACCTCAAAGCCATCCTTCTTTTCTAACCTCATCTGTCACTCCTCCCAACACAAACCCTCTACCCCAGGGGTCAACAAACTAGTTTCTTGGCGCTTAAAAATGTATACACAATTCTTAGCTCGAGGGCCCAGGATCTGCCCCTCTAGTCATAGTCTAACTATCTAACTAATCTATACTCTTCTCTGCCTGCTCATATTTTACCCAAACTTCTACCTCCCTCTCTTCATCTTTCCTCTAGCCCATAGTGATCTTCCTCATCATCTGGATTTATTCCAATAACATTTATTGACTATGTCAATCATTCTAAATTTATCTCCTACTGTACAGTATTACTTTTTCTAGTGTCTAAGTTTTCTTTCAAGCTAGACAGCAAACTTCTTATCAGAGGGGTTCATTTTATACTTTTTTGGGGTACTGCCCACAGAGCTATGTTGTACTCAAGAGGTGATCAACACTTTCAAATATTTGTTGAATGAATGAGTTCTCTGGGTCTGAAAAAACTCTACTAACCTTTTACCTTGGGCTGGCTCTAGCCTGCTAGTTTTAGGATATCTCTGGAAGACAGATATTTAAATGTAGAAGAAACTGGGGGCAAAATGCTATTTGTCATTTAAACCATCTCCACTTCTGGGCAGAGGTAATAGCAAAGATGTTCTGTTTTGACAGACACCAGTAGTTCCAAGCTTTAGGAGGCGGTGTTTTAATTAGTAAGATTTTAAAGAGTCCAGTTTGTTTCTTTTTTCCTGCTTCCCACTCTGACACTGTCTTTGTACCCTAATTAGTAACTCTATGGAAATGAGTCACCAAGCTAAGACATGAGCCTAGAGAATTGGCAGCTTATTACACCATGCATCCTTTCTATACAAAGCAGAATAAAGCACGGAAAATGTTAAAACAAGTGGACTCCTGGCACCACCTCCATAACATTCCTTCATCACAGAAACCTGACATATTCTTTCCTTGTGTCTCTGATAATGCACCAAGAATGCTAAGGGTGCCCAGGCAAGTAGAAGAATATAGAACCAAATATTATGAATGCCTGACTCTGGATCACTGACAAATCCAAGCCACTAGCCACAAAATAACAGCCTATTATTTCACAACATACATTACAGGGGTTTACAATAAGGCAGAAGCATTAAACTCTTGGAAAAGAAGTTTTCGTAAAGGAAACTTCCTTGGGCTGATAAAATGAATGGGACTTTTAATGGTCCTCCTTTGGCAAAGCCCAACAAACCTTTAGAACTGAGAACTCTGTAGAGACACAGATTCAGAGCTGGGAAGGAACCCAGGTTATCTAATATAATACCCTCCTCTTAGAGATGAGGAAATGGAGGCTTAGGAAGTTAAAGGACTTGCCAGTGACACATGTACACTAACAAGGGGAAACGAAATCCTCTCAGCCTCCCTAGCCAGGGGGCTCTTTTCACTACAAGGTGAAGGAATATGAATGCTTCTACCTTGGTCAACAGACCAAAACATTCCAAAATAGGTCAGATCGCAAGAAATCCTTTTTGTCCTTTTAAGAGCTTTCATGTTGGTAATTAAAACGGCATATCTGAAAGCAGCTTCACAGAATGAAACACTCAGTTTAAGGAGGAAATGCTTCTAGTCATACGTGTCATTTCAGGTGAAAACTTAAGATCATCAAAAAGAAAAGTCATCATCTATAGTTTGCTGAGAAAGGCATCTTTAAAAGTACAAGGTATTCTACTGGCCAGGAAGAAAAGCTGACTCTGGACCCTGAGACTCAATCATCAAACCAAATGCAAATGAGCATGATGACAGCACCTATAAACATTAGGTGATTTTCACAGTTCTCATTTTAATTCTGATTTAAAACATTAAAAGACAAAACCGATGCCTTATTCCCACTTCAACTATTCAGAACAGATATCATACGTGGCCTTTATTTATGTTGAATATTTATATTGTCCCTCAGCTAATAATAACATCTGCTTTGCCTCAATCAGTACTGACCTGTCAGTCAATACACTTCAGCACTCACTTAAACTTGCTTATTAGTTTCAATCACAAAAAAGGTATAATTTACCCAGGAGTTCTACATTCCTTAATAAAAGCCTGGTCGTAGTTTCTTTCTAATTTCTTTTTCCCACAGATGTAAGCACCACTTTATAGGCTTTTAAAATATTGAACAACTTAAGCTCTTGTAAATTAAAAATAGACAAACATAATCTGACAAGCAGAGACAACACATACTAAGAATTTATAAGTCAACCTGACACTGAACAGAATCAATGTTTCCTAATAAGGAAGGTAGACTTTATAGAAATGAAAAGGCAATTCACAGAAGCATAAGCTTAAATTTCAGGCTTCCCAGCAAAATTCTAGAAAGGAATCCTCTACTTTTTGTGAGCCTCAAGTATGTGCAGTGTCTGCTTAGGAGACAGTGATACCCATGGCGCCCAACACACAGAAAAGCCTAAGGGGAAAACACACTAAGGTGTTCGGCTCAATTTAAAGTTAGGGAGACAATTCTGTCTCCTCAGTGGCACAGACCTCAGGCAGTCATTACAAAGCAACTGTGAAAGTGGCAGGCGGGGATGGGAAGATAGGGAGGCGAAGCAGCCCAAGGCAGGCTGGCTCCTTTGTCACTTCTCATCAGGATGTTGGCTCCCTCTATACAGGTCATTTCTGCAGCCTCATCTACAGCATCTGCAGCACCCAGTGTCACACCTGATCTTCACCCTTACTCAGGTGCTGCCTTTTTAACTAGCCTCTGCCATCACCCCTGGGAATGGAGGAAGTAGCTGGGCACAAGTCCCTGTTTCACTTACGTTATCATGCTTAAAAAAACACAACATCTTCAATTCTCGGAAGACCCTTTTGCAAGAGACCAGATTCTGGAAGACGTTGGGCATCTTTTTGAGGGCGACTCTCTTTCCATCTCTTGGATCTGTTACTGACCTAGAGAAGCAAGAGGGGGGAGAGAAAGAACAGGGTGGGAGTGCTGGGTCAGTCCCAAAGCTTGTTCATTTTTTACCCTCAATACTGCTTTCCCACTATCACACTGGGTACAGGAGTAAGGAAGACATGAGGGGTGGGGAAGCTCACAAAGTGTCCTTGTCCAAGTCACTTGCCAGCTTTTTGCTTCTTCTTTTAAAATAAGTATAATTACCATGAACTTCTATAAGTACCTACCTTTGACTTTTTAAAGAATTTACTTATCACAATGTGATTCAGAGAAGAGGAAACCATTATAATTAGGAACTCTCAAGCATTTTTTTTCCTAATTCTCCAGAGGATACAACTGCAGGTAAAGTGAGCTGCCTGGGGGTCATCCTGCCAACGTAAGGACTTGGACTTAAACATTCCCTGCCCCAAGTTTTTTTCCAAGAGGCCACATTCTAATGAGGAACGAGAAGGTTGTATCATTCCCATTTTAAAGTAGAGGGAAAAGAAGCAAGGTCATACAGTTTTATGCTTTCATTTTTAAAAATTCAAATCATTCTCAGTTAGAAACATTACAGGTCACAATCATATCACATTTAAACATTTTTCATGGTTAACATAAACATTCGTCTTTTTAAAAGCTAGAAATAAATACAGGCATTTTCAACTTTGCTACTTTACACCCACTAGGGAAAAAATCACCCTTTGTTTTCAACAGCTCATACTTTTAATTCTTTGAATACTTTCAGTTTCAAGTTCTTCCATTGGCCTGGCCCTCTCCTATCTTGTTGGGCTAGACCACTAGCAGCCCACAACCTTGACATTCCATAACTGGGATCAATGACTCTTTTGCTGTAGTATAGAATACCTTTTTACATAGATCTTTGTTACTTCTTATATTTGGTCGATATTTACTAAATCACCACAAGGTTAGGGACTGATTTTATATAACACATCAAGAAAGAATTCTAATTCGATCTAATCAATAAAACAACCTGTTTTATAAACCCTTAGTTTAAAAATGTAGCTTTGGTGATTTCTGCATAAATTTCTAAATGACACAGTTACATAAAAGAAGAAAAGGCATAACAGAGGAAGAGAACACGGAGAAGAGGGAGTCAGAACAGAAGAGATGGCGGCTGTGCAGATCTCCTGAGAGACCCCCTGGGCAGTAGGGCTTCAGATGCTCAGCTGATTCACCAAGAGGCCCAGTTTGAGCTGGATCCTGAACCTGCCCAAACTTGGTACGTTTTCCCAAACATAATGCATATACCAAGAAGGGTGCAGAAATCCTTAGCCTGAGCATTTCTAGGAAAGCCAAATGCGTGAGAACTGAATGGCCTATTCAGGGGGAGAGAACAGACCAATCTGGATGAAGCCAAGATAGCAGACACACATTTAGGTTACAAAGATATCGTATTAGTGAAAGTTATGATTACTAAATATATTTAGTAGATAATTTATAATCAGGAAATATATATGTATTTTAAAGAAATTAATATTCATTAGTATTAATGGAAAAAGTTCACCATGGAAGAATATAGCACATAGCTTATTTATTAATATGGAAGGTATTTACCTGGGCACCAACTAAAAGGTAGATTTCTACAGTCAATTTAACTCCTCTCTTTAAAAGCCAAGTTATACACACACTTAATGTGTTCAGACTTGAACGCATCTATCCTAGTTCAAGCCCTTATTGCTCTTTCTAGGTCTACTGTGGGAAAGGTAGGTAGTTCAGTGAATAGAGTGCCAGGCCCAGAGTCAGGAAGACTGATCTTGCTGAGTTCAAATCTGGCCTCAGACACTTACTAGCTATGTGACCCTGGGCAAATCACTTCATCCTGTTTGCCTCAGTTTCCTTATTTGTAAAATGAGTTTGAGAAGGAAATGGCAAACCCCTCCAGTATCTCTGCCAAGAAAATTCCATTAAATGGGGTCACAAACAGTTGGACATGATCAAACATTTCTTTGTTTTATTTGGCTGGCACAATGGTTGATCTTTGATTGTTATTTTCTTTAAGTTTCAAACAATCATCTCTATTTGAGGGGATTTGCTCTTAAAAGAATTTTTATTATCCATGGGCAAAGAATGTCAGAATCTTCAAGATAAGTCCAATTCTAGGTTGGAACTATTTAATAAATGTTTACTGTCTTTACTATCTTAAATTTTTTTTATACAACACTCAGCATTCTGTTAGCATTCTAATAATAACAACAAATTATTTCATATATAATCAATCTCTAAGTGAGCAAAAGAAAAATCTGCCTGCTCAGTTGCAGTTTCCAAAGCCCTCACAACCCTGTGGGGCCTCCAAACCCAGCAAATGAAGTCATATTTCAACAAATACAGAGATAAAGACTACCTTTAGGAAAGCTTCTCAGAAGATTTTTCTGGGATAATTTTAACTTCAAGGAGAAAAAGAAAATCTTGTCCTACAATGTAAAACTGAGAAATTCAGGATTCCAAATTGAATTCCAGAGGTCATTTTATCACCAACACTAGTCGACCAGGATCTAAAAGATGTGGCCTGAATAAACCACAGGCTTGTCATACTACCCAAAACATGGAAGTCCTCATACCTCCAGTAACCATATATGCATAATAGCTATTTTCAGGAAAAAAAATGTCGGAGAGATAGTTGGAGGTCAGCAGAGAATAAGAAAAAAAATGATGTTACAACGTAACAAAACCAGGGGAACTACCAAACATCATATTCAGGGGACTGGTTTCTATGCAAGCATCTTTTTAATCCCTAGCTCAAGTCCTAAGACCAAACACTCATAAAGCAGACCTGAGGTCAGTCAGAGAGGTAGGTGAATATCTACAGAAGAGGTAGGAAAGGATAACTTGAAAAATCTTCATGCCTCACTGGAAATTATTAGAAATATGAGGAGTTTCTGAATAAGAATAAAGATCTCTTTAGAAAAGTCCCTTCTCTGACATCTATTCAAGATAATTTAAATTTATCATTTGAAATAGCATTTCATTAATTCTCTATCTGGTTGCTGAACATTCCTACTACCAACTCAAACTTAGCACGTCAAAAACCAAACCCATCTGCCCCCAAACTATCTCTTCTCCTGAATTTCCTTTTTCTGTCAATGATACTATCATTTTCTCTGTTACTCAGGTTGGAACCTTGGTGTCTTTAACTCCTCCTTGAATGCTCTGCCTCCCACTGCACTTATGAAAAGAATCATCATCCAATCAAGCAACAAGCATTTATTAAGTGCCTACTGTATACAAAGTCCTATTAATGTCTATTACCACCAGGTTATTACACTTGGGGATGTGCCAATTTTTTCTCTATCTATCCTGTTGGCATATAGTAGTTTGCATGTTGTGTCCCACATTAGGCTGTAAGCCTTTTGCCTTTCTTTGTATCCCCAGTGCTGAGCACAGTACCTGGTGCACAGTAGGTATTTAATAAATACCGGCTTGACTTTGCAACTATCTCTCTACTCTTCTTCCTCCAATTCATCCCGCATGCCACTGCCAAATCAACACTACTTTCATCAAGAAACACTCAATTTGACAAACATTCATTAACTGGCTACTCAGTACAAAGCACTGTGCTTACAAATTGGCATAGAATGAAACTGAAATCATCCCTGCTCTCGAGGAGCTTACATTCTCTAGATAAAAGACACTCAATGATTCCCTATTGCCCAAAGAATAAGGTCTAAGCCTTGCATTCAAGGCCTTCTGGCTTTAACCCATGTTTTTAAACCTTTACCTTCTTTGTATATACATTTTTTTCTATACAATCCTTTAATTCTGGCTACATTGGGCTCCTTTCTTGTGGTTTCTCTTTCCTGGAATGACCTCTTTTCTCATCTCCATCTATCTAAATCACAGTGGCGTGTTCCCTGAACATCTCCAGCTCTCATGGTTTCTCTCTCATCCCCTACAGTACATCTTTGTCAGCCCTTTGTCTGGCACTGCTCTATATTACTGTTTATGTGCAGATATCTTCCCAACTAGAATTTAAGGGCAGTGAAGGTAGACACTAAACTTCTCCATTCCAATTCCTCCGCCCACGTGTTTAGCCCGGTCCCTTTCTGCTTGCGTGCAGCCCACACAACTGTCTGTGGACAGGCTGATTCACTTACATCCCCTCTCAAAGCTCTACTGCTCAGGGCTCTGCCTCTACTTCTGAATCTCTTACCACGTGCCTTTCTATGGTGACTCTACAAGAGAGTTGCTCTAAGACAAAATCAGTTCTGAAAATTCTTCAGACATTTTCAAGGTTAGTGTTGTGGCTTGTTAATGGTTTAAGGTAAAATTCACAAAGCAGCATTTTATTTTATTATTCATGCAAAAGCCAGTCATGCCTGTAGCTGGTAACAATATAACTCTAATGAATGGGAATGGCAGTGCAGTAATTTCACGCCATGTTGGGTTTGTTCTCTCTTAACTCGGGGTAGCAGCTGCTTTGGTTCAGCACAAACAGTACCAGAGAACAGAGATAAGTGCGGAAGCCTGCTACACAGGAATGCTTTTATTTTCTTTGTTTCTGAAAGGCTTGCTGCGCTGGGCTCTTCTGCTACTGCAACACCCTGGATATCCCAACTGTATTAGCTAAGGAATCTCCAGCTGCAAAGAGAATCAACAGTCCTGAAAGTAGTTTCCGTTATGTCACTAAAAATGACTTTCCTTGAGGATACCTAAAATTATTCATGGGCTACTCTGCCACAGTCCCTTCCTCTAAACATTCAATGCCACAAACATGGGATCAAATATTCAATTCTACCCAATTACCTTTCGAAGCATCCAAGAAATTGATAGCAACAGGTATCAACTCAAAATTCCATATTTACATTTTATTTCCTGCCTAAGGATACCATTGTTAAACTGTTAGATTTTAATGGGACATTTTAAATACTTCTAAATATCTAAAAGATTTTTTTATATTAAAATTTTTTTTAAAGCATAATGAAGAGTTCATTGTAAAAGTGAAACTTTCCTGAATTTTTTTTTTAAGAAGATGGGTAGCAAGGGATGTTAGCATTTATGTGTTGCCTGAACACTTCTTCCAGCGAACTAAGATGTTTTACAAATAGGGATTCTCTATAAAAAGAAAGTTAGGAAAGGGAAGGGGAATGGATTCATATTCCATGGCAAGTCACCTACCTGACCTCCTTGGACCTCAGCTCCCTCATCAATAAAGTGAGGGGTTTGATTGGACTTCTCTGAAGTCCCTTTCAGCTCTCAACACGTGAACTCATTATACTGAGGAGGATGTAAATGATTAGGGAATTCTTTTGCAAAGCAAAAAATGAATGAATGAATAAAAAACGGGCTATGGAAAAGGGAAACATAGGTTTAAAAAAATGAACAGAAACACAGGTACCTCAGCATCAGATATTAAGGGATCCTCAAATGGAAGCTGTTTTAAAGCACACTGATCATCTGCTCTACAACAGAGAGGAATTGAGTCATTTCATTTAATCCAGTGAATGCCTGAGTAGACTGCTAACCCACTAGAAATTCTAAGAGGTTGGGGTGGGGTGGTGATTAGGGGATTATTGGATAAATTGTCCCTTTTCCTATCTGCCCAAGGTTTCAGGAAGAACTAAGTACTGTCTGTCCTTTGCATTTATGGTCCAATTTTGATCAACAATTTTTTTTTTAAAGCAAGTGGAATCCACAAGCTGTTCTTCAGAGAAGAGCAATGCTAGACATATGGCACCAGTCAAAAGAAATGGAAACACCCCAAAGAGACGGCTTTTCAAATATTGCTTGGTCATTTGACTGCAGACTCAAAGTTGCCATAACCTTGTTTAAGTTACTGATAACCAGGAAGGAGAATAACTGTCACTCCTCTGCCCCCAAATGTTCAGCATTTATGCTGAAAGAATCCTAATTTATGCATAAAGAATCTTTAACCTGGTTTTAAAGTCAGCCCTTCACAGCATCCAACATCCCTTTGCAGTCTCACTTCATAGGACCACAGTTCAGGGGCTCTGTTCCAGCCAAACTGGCCTATGGCTTGTTCCCCATCCATGGCATCCTGGGTCCTCCCTCTACCTTGGCACCCCTGCCAACAGCTCTTTCATCTTAAGCCTACTTCAAAGCCCGGCTCAGGCGCTCTCCAGGTAGGAGGCCCTTCCCAGAGCCCCACAGGTGGTCTTTCAGCATTGCTTCCTGCTTGGGTGTCATATTGTCTCAGGGCAAGGACTGTGTTGTCTCTGTATTCTTAGCTCCCAGAATAGTGCCTGGCACACAGTAAGTGCTTGATAAATACCTTACTGAAACAATCATAGAAGTTCAAGCAGAGAGAACCACACTTCCTCCCCTGTAAACCTTGTGATTTAAAGAGAAAACTGTTTAAAAAGAATCATAGATTTGGCACTAGAAGGGTTTTTCTCATTCAAAGCTCTCATTTACAGATGAGGAAACTGAGGCCCAGGGATGGGAAGTCATCTGCCCAAAGCCAAATGGCTGAGAAATTCTGGAGGAGCCAATCCGGATCCTCAGAGGATGCCAAAGTCAGCATTCTTTCTTTCCACTGCCTTTATCTAGTTTTCATGTCAACAGATTTAAAAATAAGTGTTTCCCACAATATACTTTCTGCTAGCCAACACAAATATACTATTTCAAATCACTGAGATGAAATAAATTACATTTTAATCCTTCTATTCAAATAACCAGTTGTAATAATTCTTTGTTATCAAATAATTCATACTGAAATTATTGCATTAATTCGACCAAAAAGGTATATATTTCAGTAATGTAATGTCTCAACCATTATGCTGTAAATATTTAGACTACCTTCATACTCACTTTCAAATGTAAGGTGTGATTTTTGCTTATATGCAGGCAAACACCCCTCTTTGGGGGAAAAATGGAAAAACACACCACTAGGGTTGACTGACTGATTGATTTTGCTTAGTTGTTTATGGAGAATGTACTTTGTGTAGGGTTTGAGTACTAGGTAGAGTCTGCTTTGTCCAAAAAACCCACCGTCAACAAAAATGCTTTTTAAAATGAAATTTTTCTTGACAGAAGATAAATTTAGAGAAAGTGCAGCCAAATTTTCTGCTTTTCCCCAGTGCTTCTTATAATTACAGTAATGAGTTAGAAGTATGGCACCTAAGTAAAGCCAGTTTGCATTTTAGCACATTTTCTCCAAGCATTTAGTGAATTAAAAATAGAATCTGGTTTCTAACATGGGCATTTAAGCTGTGGTTACTTTAAAGCTAATGACACCATGCACAGTCAGTCGGTCACACAGGAGAACAAACCCTCCAGGCCTAGCACTCTTCAATATATATGGGTAAACACAAAGTAAGAAGTCTTCTCAGCTTTCAGATTCAGATAACTTTTTCCACCATTTAGTTTTTCAATCAAAAAGTTTACCCAAATTCATGTTTGGCTGTTGTCTCCAAGAGAAATGGGAAAGAAGCTTTGCTTCCTCCCACAAACTCAGTGCTGCTGGACTGGGCTGCCAGGGCACAAGTCCCCCACAACAGGGAAATCCAAAGTGAGAAAGAAAAAGGCTTATTTGCCCCCTAGTCCCCACTGACCTCCTGGTGTAAATTCTACTGACCCCTCAGTGGGGGGGTGGGGATACATGTTTAAATGGAATTAAAGATGAACTCAGGCAGCCTCCAACTGTGTGTTCAAGCAAATATAAATATTCCCTAAACTAAAGCAAACACAGCTCTGTGCGATGACCATTAGCACAGCAGGGAGGCACCGATATGGAAAATGTATCGAAGCAAAATCCCACCAGATGTGACAGCATCGTACAATTCTCATGTTCTAAGGTTACCAAGATGAGGAGAGAGGGGCTAGGAGGAAGAGAGGAGTTATTCAACACCAACCTGTGACATTTCTTTTACTCAAATACTTATTCCTCTATATAGCTGGGCAAGAATGTTTTGAGAGATCTCAAGATGTGATACTATGTCTGAAAAGGTATTTAACCACATGGGGGAAGGGGGTGCAGGCTGGGGAATGGTATTAAAATTATTTCTTTTCTACCTTTTCGTATCATGAAGTAAGCCTACTCTTCCTGAAGATGCCAGGGAGATATCAAAATCTTCCCTCTCAGTCACTATCAAATCTCTTCAGAAAAAAAGAGTCAGGGGTGGCTAGGTGACGCAGTGAGTAAGAGCGTCGGCCTCGGAGTTGGGATGACCCGAGATCGAAACCGGCCTCAGAAAATGAGCAGCCACACACAAATAATGACCAGCCGTGTAACCTTGAGCAAGTTACTTAATCCTAATTGCTTTAAAAAAAAAGAAAAGAAAAGAAAAGAAAAGAAAAGAAAAGAAAAGAAAAGAAAAGAAAAGAAAAGAAGAGTCAGACCTGAAGAGTTTCAATGGGGATTTTCTCTTGTTTTAGGATGGAAGTGAAGATAGCCCTGCCTGCATCACCCAGGAAGTTTTCATGGCCCAGTAGCCACTGTTCTCTTCTGGATACAGACCTATGAATATTACATGGGGAGAGAGACTGCTTACAGTCTAAGAAACGTTTCAGTGCTAAGAACCACAAAGGAAATATTCACGCCTGCATCTTCTAGCATTTTAACAACTCAGTCTGGGTAAGCAGAGGTCACAAAGGGTCCAAAGCTAAAACTGTGTCACACACTGCTGGCTTCCTGCTAAAATGTGCGCTTACTAATATGATAAAGAGTGAAGAATAAAGATCGCAAATGCATTCCCCACAAGTAGCAGCATTTCTACCACCCAGAAAGCTCAGCTGGGCAGCTGTTAAATTCCATTTTACCTGATCTAGAAATAAGAAGTTCAGGAGAAGAAAGAGAAGAATCACAGGAGAAGATAAAAAAGTGAGTTTTGTATTGCTGTGGGGATGACTTTATTCCTGAAAACTTCTGTGGCTAAGATAAGGCTTAAGTCACAATCTGCCACAGAAGCCACTTTCCACAAGCACACATACAGTTAGTAACATATTCATCTAGTTACAGCTTAGCTGCTCCATTACTTTCCTTACAGATATATGTATGTATACACATACCATGAAATGTATATAATGTAAACTCTTCCAAGGAGAATGGTTAATTTTATATTTCATACTTCCATAAAATACAACTGACTTCCCCCTTACTTTCCTTTGTATGATGGATATTAATTCAAGTGGGGAATGCTTACTATAGTTCCTTTTATTCTATTCTAAGTCTTCTAATTCTTCTAAGTCTTTACTTGCTTAAAAAAACCCAACCCAACCCAACAACTTATCTCTTCTATCGGTATACATCAAGATGCCCTGGAACACAGGCATGATGTAATAAAGCAAGGGCTGGTCTTGGCATCAGGAAGACCTATGTTCGAATCCTCCCTAGAGACTAGCTGTGTGACCCTGGGCATGTAACTTAACTATATTCATCCTCAGTTTCCTTGCTTATGAAATAGGGATAACTCATATCTAATGTCTTGCCTGCCGTGAAGATCAAAAGAGAGCATTTATGTAAAATGCTGTGTAGGTCTTAAAGAGCTAGCTAAGTGTTGGGTTATTGTTATTACAATAAGAAGAAGGTAGGAGGAGGACTGGAGGAAAAAGGTCATCAACATTTAGGCTAGAGTCCCCCCCTCCCCCTTAATCACTCAAGCCTGCCTTCCCACTTTCATCCTTCCAAAAGTGATTTAGGGAATTTCAGCTAAAAATGTAGGTCCATGGGGGCGGCTAGGTGGCGCAGTGAGTAGAGCGTCGGCCCTGGAGTCAGAAGGACCTGAGTTCGGATCTGGCCTCAGACACTTAACGCACACACAAACAAAAACCTAGCCAAGTGACCTTGGGCAAGTTACTTAACCCCAATTGCCCTCCAAAAAGGCAAAAAAAAAAAAATGCTTATTAATTAAAAAAATAAAATAAAATAAAGTAAAAATGTAGGTCCATGTTCTCAGTTTTGAAGGAAAACCTCTGAAGCTTAATCCATTCTACATTATAAGCCCTTCCAGTAGCAGATATAATTGGTGTCTTTGCTTCAGCTCAAACCCAGTCACCGTATTAGAGAAGCCACCTGTTATACTACAGCTAGAGTTTCAGGTTTATATTACAGGTATTTTAAATGATTCTCAAACCTGTGACTTGCCTCCCACTCCCTTAAAATGTGATGGTGTCTGGGGGGAGGGAAGAGAAGTAAAAGAAGTCCTATCTTGGAAATTCCAGAACCTGAAAATCCCTGTTTGCCACTTTAGAGTGAGTGACCCATAACATAAGGCAGAGCACTCAGACCCCAAATACAGAAAACACTGCCTGCTGAAATGTGAACTAGAGCAGGCAGATCTGGCAAAGAATCTCCTGATGAAGAGATAGATAGATGGATGGATAGATGGATGGGTGGGTGGAGAGATGGATGGAAGGATGGGTGGCCTATCAATGCAGGAGGAGCTGAGGAGGTCTCAATAGCTTCCAGGTGCCTGCCTGCAGTCAAGAAGTGGTTCTTCTAAGAGGATATAACATGAGGTTAAGAACGTGGGCAGCCTCAGTCTGTTCTTGACAGATCATTTTCCTTCTTCAGCTTGTCCCAAAGGTTCAGTGTTAGGATAAGAGAAAAGATATGATTCTCTTCTGAACACAAGTCTTATAGTTTAGGTTGGATTGAGCAGTAAAAATTTTCTTTTAATAGTGGAAATGTAGACCTACATTTGTAGCTATCTTGGTATCTTAAACAGTTTTAGAAGGATAAAAATAAGGAGACATGATTAATTGGGGGAAGGAGGGACTCCAGTTCTGAATTCTGCTTGCTTTTTTTTTCCTCATTGTAATAAAAACAACAAAAGCAATAGTTTGTATTTATATAGTGTTTCGAGATGTGCAAAGCACTTTTCAGGCATGATCTCATTTGAACAAAGGCTTCATGTAAAACAATCTCATGACAAACTTGGATAAATGGAACTTAGTGTTTCTGTCCCCGCAACCGGCCTCCCCCCCACTAATTTTCAAGTTCCTTCCACGTGGTTTGAACCTACAAGTCATTCCTCCAGGAGTTATGGAGGCTCCTTGCTGTCAGTTTTGCCCTTGGAAGCAGCATAACACTAAAGTCACATGGATGGGAATATCAAAATGTCAAACCTACTTACCAAACAAAAAATTCCTGCCTAAAAACCCCATTCATGGCATTCCATAAAGATGGCTAAAATTCAGAGCTGACTTCCTGAATCTTCCTTGATACAAGCAACATGACAATTCCCGTATAGTAACATATTACCAGGTCATAAATCCCCAAGAGAAACAAACTGGGAAGTAAAGGAATCATTTCAGTGAAAGAATGACTTCTAGAAAGGCCACTTACACAGCACTGTCCTCAAAACAGCAAGTTTCCATTTCCTGCTTTGCTCTATGACTATGCTGCACCCTGCGTGAGTCTAACAGTAAAGTGACCAGCAGGTGGGGACCTCCCCATCCACCACTAGGCACAGAGTCAATAGGGGTGCTCTTTCAACCCAGAAAGGAAGTCTGCCAACGTTCTGCTCGTAACAGCAACTCGAGTCGGTGGCAGAGAGAAAAGAGACAAAGGTTTGTTTCAAAGGAAATTATCCAACAAGTGGTTAAGGCAAAAGGCAAGAATGTGAGAGGCAAAGTCAGGTTCTTGGTCTCCTGCTTTTAAAAACCATTTCCCGGGGCAATCTCAGTTTGTTTTTGACAAACAGTTTTTACCTCAATAATGAATCAGCTCCTAATGTCTGAATGCTCAGCTTGCCAGCCCTCAGCTGCTCTGAAGGGGCCAGAAGTGCACAAGGACTTTTCCAGAATCCTATACTCATTAATAGGGAAAAGCAGCCAAGGTTGGTCTACTGAGGATGTTCTCATATGTTTGCCTGCTTTCAAAACTGCCTGTAGATATACCTTAGTCAGGCAATTCCATTCCACTCTCATTTCTATAATTAATAGTTTTCTTCTAAACACATTTCCAAATTCTCTCTTCTAACTACAAAGAAAACTTCCTTAGCACCAAAATACCACTTAAAATATTTAGGAAACATCTGAAATCATTCCTCTTAAATATTTAATCTATATGATGACCCCACCCCCCACAGTCATGCCAAATACAAGCAATTAATTTTTCTTCCCAATGCTGTCGATTCCCCAGAGTTCAAAGAAAAAAAAAAACAGTGGGGAGGGAGTAATCTTAGAAGGTCCATAAAGATTTGCATTCATGACTTTAATTCACAGTGAAGAGAAGGTTCAGTGCCCTTCCTTACAAAACATAGATCTTCACTATTTGGCTTCATGATGTTGTGCTATACTTTCAGCCAGACATTTTGCAAAGACCTGCCTGAAGTCAACCGTAGCCACTCATGCTGGTGATATTTAGAGCACCACATAAATCAAGATAAAGAGATTCGATAATAATTATAGCTTTCTTTTCTTCTGTTACCCCATCCCAGTGGTGCCCCCCTCCCAGCCCAACCACCCTACAGACAGCCAGGAGGACTGGGGGGAGGGCCAGGGATGGTTGTCAAAAAGGTCTATAGGGATTAAGGAGACGCTGCCCATGCTACTGATGGTGAGAAAAGACACATAAAGGCTCCTGTAGACCCGAAGAGCCTAGAGAGAGGGACTAAGACAACATTTGATGAACAGACTTGTACTCTGGTTCACAGTAACTGTACAACCTGCTTTTCCCTACCCTACCTCCTCCTTAGGAGGAGATATTACCAACATCCATTGACTAGAAAGGAAAAAGAAACAGTTACAGAATCTAAAAACTTAAAAGGTCATCTGATCCAGCCCCTCTCTTCAGAGGAGGAAACGGTGCTCCCATTAGGACAATGCTGAATTTTCCCTTCATGCCAAAGTTAGCAATACTCTAAAAGTTGTTCCAGGTAATTGCTGTCAGCAAATGGCTAGGCCAACCACAAAAGAAAAGCAAATTAAATCATCTGATGAGTTTTTCCATCCCAGCTTGACAGAGGCTCCACTACCACCAACCTGAAAAATGTCCTTTACTTTGTTGGTACAACTCAGAGTAATCCTCATTAGCCTGGCATGCCAAGAAACGAATTTTAGTGATGCATTAATTTAAGACACACGCCCCAAATTAATTAAAAAACAGTCACTTGTCTCCAACTTGCATGCTCTTGACTCTGTGCTCTAATTTTTAAGTTTCTTTGGCTCTTGGGTACATTTGGACATTTATTTCGAATAGCTTAACACTTCTAAAACAGTCCCAAAATAAATTAAATCTGTAGCAAAATGAGAGTTTATCATGGTCCCTCACCCCCTCTCAGGACTTTTTCTAGACATGTGGTTAATGAAGTCATCTTTAGTCAGCACAGCAAATAATCAGGGGTCGGGAAGGAATTACTACAAGTTAATTATGTGGTAAGACTGTTCTAGTACTGTTGCTTTCAAAGACAAGACATTTAAAAA
Source organism: Gymnobelideus leadbeateri (assembly GCA_011680675.1). Taxonomy (NCBI): domain Eukaryota; kingdom Metazoa; phylum Chordata; class Mammalia; order Diprotodontia; family Petauridae; genus Gymnobelideus; species Gymnobelideus leadbeateri. The sequence goes on from WOXC01000911.1 coordinate 61,039, forward strand.
ATTTTACCAACCATTCTCTGGCATACAGGAAGAAATATTCTCCGTTTAACCATATACTTGTCAAACTGGCTTCCTCCTCCCCCTTAATTTCTCACTTAGCACCAATACTTGAATATTTTTTTTTAACAAAAACAAAAATCAGCCAAAATGGGCAGCTGTCATTATTATTCTATTGCCTTTTCTATTATTTGGGTTTCAAATGAATACAATCCAATAAGAGGATCAGCACAGTGTAGAGCAGAGGTGTCAAACTCAAATAGGAACAGGGGCCACTAAACCATCCACAAGGATTTCTGCAGGTTGCACACTGGCTTCAAAAACCATTTATTTGCTCTGTTTTGCTGTATTTTTATTTTGTTAAATATCTCCCAATTACATTTTAAGCTGGTTTGGGCTGCACTCAGCATGGGCTGTGTGTCTGACACCTGTGATGCAGCAGATGAAAGACTGGAAAATCTTGGTTCAAATCCTGCTTTGGGACACTTCCTAGCTGTGTGACCCTGGGCACCACTTACTTGCCCTCTAGATCTTCAGTTCTCTCCTCTACAACACGATTGGGGTTGGACCCAATGGCTTCCAAGGTCCAACTAGTCTGATCCCGTGTAAAAGGACACATATACCTTCCCATATCATGTCATGCCAAGCTCAAACTTGGCCAAATTAAGGCCTCTCCCACCTACACGAGCTATTCTTCACAAATTAGAACAGGAAAAGCTGCTAGCATCCATCAGAGATCTTTCATTCAACAAATTCAAACAGTGATGACTGCACAGCTCTTATGCCACAAGGCACTGTGTTTGGCACTGAGGTAGGATATGATGAGGGAGGTTCTGGTGGAGGAGATAGGACATGCATACTGAAATAAAGGAGAGTATGGAAGTGCATAGAGAGTACAAAGTGTCACGACAGTTTACAGAAGAGAAACAACATTCTGGCTGTAGGAATTAGGGGAGAGGAGGCATTTGGACACAATTTCTGATACTAAAAGGAAAACAATTCTGTCATCTCCATGGCACTTGAGAATATATTTCCTGCCTGTTTCCTTCTATGTTTACCCATACAGTATCTAGTGGCTGTGTGAACTACGGACTTTAGTCTGTACAATAATAAATGATAAATCCAAAATGGGGATACTATTGTCCATTATTTCCTTTTAAGATAACCAGCTGACCCAGACATTGAATTCTGGGTATTTTTCAATGCCCAGTTTACTGAATTTGAGACACTGTCTTCAGACGCTTGTACTACCACTCTACCACTTGCTAATTATGGATCTTTAGGCATGACATTTGACTTCTCTCTTTAACACTCTTCCATTCAAACACAGTGGAAAAGGTGTTAGATTGGAGTCAAGAGAACTTTGGTTTGAATCCCAGCTCTAGAAACCAGACCCCTTACTAGCTGTATGACCTTCAGCAAGTCATTCCCCCTCTCTAGACCTCAGTTTCTTTGTCAGAGACCCCTTCTGGCTCTAGGTCTATGATCCCAGGATTAGATTGTAATGGAAGAGAATGCCACAAATTACCTTTGTGCCCCCATGGATACATGTGTCTAGTATATAGCAGACTCTTAATAAGTGTTTGTTAAATTCTATCAATCTGGAAAGGGAGTGACACTTTACCAGTTTGGAGGCAGGGTGCCAGACCAGATAATCTCTTGTAATCCCTTCCAATTCTAAAAGTCTTTAAAAACATTACTGATGTTTTTTCCCCCTTTACATCAACCTTTTCCCCATGAACTCTTCCTGTGATAAGAAAAAAATAAAGAATCTGATACAGTAACAACTTCTGATAATGTATACGATATTCTGTCCTAGTAGCCCTCCCTCTCTGCTGTGAGATGAGAAAGGTAAGCTTAATTATTTGTTGATCTTCAGGATTTTCAGTGGTTTTTCAGGCGTCTGAATTCAACTTCCTTCTAGAGATTTTTTTCCATTTACATTTTTGTGGTTAGGTTGGCTATTGTTCTTTTGGTTCTGCTTAGTCTATACTGTATCAGTCTGCACAACTCTTCCCATGTTTCTTTGAATTTGTCACATTTTTCACTTACTGCACAATGACATATGAACGTAAATGTAATACTAAAAAGTTTTTTCAGTAATTGCCACACCAGTGGACACCCTATTATTTCCTAGTCCTTTTCTAACATACAAAAAAAGCGCCACTATAAATATTTTGGTATATGCTCACTGGACCTTTTTTTATCTTTTCTGTTTTTAACTTCCTAACATTTTATGATCTAAGATTTTAAGACAAATTGGTCAATTCCCTCCAAAGGTTATCACTGAAGAAGCAGACCTTATTAATGTAGGAAATACTTTTTTTAAATGACTATATTAAAATTCTTTGCAAAATAAGTCCAGAAACAGTAGGTGGCCCAGTATAAGAGTGCTAGATTTGGAGTTAGGAAAACTTGAGCTCAAATCTTGCCTCAGACACTTAATAGCTGTGTAACCTAGGGCAAGTCACTTATGCCTCAGTTTCCTCATCTAAAAAATGAAGGGTGGGGTTGAACAACAGCCTTAAGTTCCCTTCTAAATCTTAAGTCTATGATCCTCTGAAACCATAATGGAAATCTGACAAGAAAACTACTCTACAGTCACAATACAGCAATGAGGACATCAGCATCTTCAGGGTTTTTTTTTTTTCGGGTGCCTTTTCTAGTTGCTGGAGGGTAAAGTCAAATACATTATCTGGACAAAACTTCAAAATGGAAGAATCTGCCATTAAAACATAAATCAGGTACCCAGAGGCAATTTTCAAACACTAAAGAATACATAGCTGTCAAGCCAGGTTTAGAATAAGTAATCCTTCTCCATCTAGTTTTATCTAAACTGAGATATCACAACTATTAAAAACTATGTCATTCAGTTCAAAGAACAGAAAGAAAACGCTACCGAGAAGAGAGTTCTGAGACTGACAAACAACCTTGGTTTCACCTATTAGTCCTGTGCCTTGCCAACTCTAACCTAGACATTCTCAGCTGAGAACGTACCACATTATGTTCCAAACAGGACTATGGAATGTAATTTATTTAAAATATGCAAATTTAACTGGAGGTCAGGAGGAACACGGTTTAAGATTTCTAATTTAACATCAAGTTTCTAAAACATCAGTGAAGCTCATTTAATAAACCTAGTCAAAAATTACTTTGTTCTTTGTAAAGAAAGCCACTCCACTTGAAAACAAGGTCAAGGGAAGCATTAGTGATAAAAAATTATTACAATCAATCATTGTTAACACTACTCTGTCATGATTCTCCTCTGATCTGACTGACCTTTCTCAACTCTCCCTTGTAGGATCATCACCTTTGTCTCCCCACCCCTATTTGAGAGTATATGTCAGGGATCAGTCCTGGCACATCTTTCCCTATACTCTCCTGGTGATTTCATAAGCTCCACTCAGTTTAACTATTATCTCAACACAGAAGATTCCCAAATCTAGAGAGCTGACCCTTATTTTGGAATGCTAATCTCAACTATCTGCTGGATATCTCATTTGTATATCCTGTAAACATCTCAAATTCATGCCCAAAACTAAATTCATGAACTTTCCTTCTAATCCCACCCCTCTAATTTTTTCTGTCAAGAATCATTCTCCCAGTCACCCAGCTTCACAATGGGGCAGTCCCTTTGGACTATCACTCTCACTCACCATCACACCAATCAGTTGTTAAGTCTTGTCAATTCTACCTCCACACCATGTCTTCTGTCCATCCTCACTCCCTTCATTTACATCATGGTCACTCAAGCTGAAGACTGTCTCACTTCTCACCTGGTCTTCCTAACTTTACAGAACACTTTGCACCCTACCCATTGAAGCAGTCAGTTTCTCTTCCCTGCCATTTTCTCGGTGCATCATGGCCATGGCACAGAGCGGCAGATTTCCGGCCGTGACGGGGCTATTTCACTACACACATTAGCATCCACCAGAGCCTAGACTACAGTTAGCAGGCAGCTCATTGTACATCTTAGTTAACACATGGCAAAGACAGTGTCCTTTTTCCTTTTGTTTCTACCTATCATGTCATTATCTGTACTGAATGAAACCTGTATGGACATTTTGTTAAGGTTAAGAATCTGGTAATACACTTATTGGAAAATCTGGCCTCTCCTCTAATTCAAATGCTTGTAAAAGTCAACTCCACATATGCGGCTGCTATTATAGCATATATATATATATATATATATATATATATATATATATATATGGGATAGGGGCACAATGTGGGCTTGAATTGCCTTGTGAGCTATATGAGAGCCTCCAACTGTATTTGAGTGGCAATCTTCCTCAGCTCTGTTTCCTCAATATGAGGAAAAGGATCAATTAACTCTGGACTTTGAGTTAGAGGTCCTGAGTTCAGATCCCAGTTTTGCCCCGTACCAGCAAGGTGACCTCAGGCAAATTACCCCAGGCTCTGGATTGCAGTTTCCTCAGTAAAATTACAGGGTTGGACTAGATGACTTCTGAGGTCTCCTTGACCCCTAACTTTTTGACCCTTTGACTATTAAAACAGACTCCTCCAATCCATGCACCAGAGATGTCCAACACATGACCACAACACTTCCAAATGCTCCTCAAACTAGATTAAAACATAAAGGTTAAATATTTAACAAAATAAAAGGAGTAGATAGCATTTTAAAAAGAAGTTAAGAGGTGCCTGCAGGGCTACTTAGGCATGATTCAGAGGCCCCATTTCTATTCAAGTTCCATACCTCTGCTCCATAGGACTACTCAATTGCTATTCCTTTAGAAGCTCTTCTCTCGGGAATGTCAAGCCCTCCACAGAAGCCAGCTCCAATCTTCCTTTCTAGGGCACTCTGTCTCCCAGCCAAACCGGCCTGTCTGTTATCCATCTACCACGCCATTCCATCTTCTTCCCCTTTGCACAAATGGGAAATTTGTGGGAATTCCACAAATTCCACAAATTCCCCCAAAGCCTGGAAACATCTTCCTCAACTGTGACTCTTGGGCCCCCTACCTCCCTTCAAAGCTCAGCTCAATGCCAACTTTTATAAGAGGTCTTTTCTAGTTTACCCAGTCAGTGAACTTAGCCAAATTACTTTGTATAGATATCTAATATTTACTCATTTGCCTACATGCTGAAACCAACCACCAGTAGATTGTAAACTCCCTGAGGGCAGGGGCAATTTTTATTTTTGTCTGTGTCTCCATAGTCTAGCATGTCTGGCACATTTTAGATATTTAAAAAATCCATAATGTGGCAGCTAGGCATCACAGTGAACAGAGCATGAGCCCTGGAGTCAGGAGGACCTAAGTTCAAATCCAGCCTCAGACACTTGACACTAGCTGTGTGACCTTGGGCAAGTCACAACACTGTTTGCCTCACTCCCCCCCCAAATCCATAATTATTCCACTTATTAATGCATGTGTCACAAATCCTCACAATATCAATGCATTCTTGTCATACTAGCGAAGGTGTTAAGAAATTTCTATTTTTTCCAAAAGGCTTTGAATTCCTCCCAACTCATTTTTAGTCAATTTGATGTTCTTAACATCAATATATGAAAATAACTGTAGAAAGAAAAAGTCAAATTACAATTTGAATTAGTATATATCTTTAGAAAAAAAGATTTGTAGTAGTACTACACAGGTTCAAAGTCAGAGACAAAAATTCACAAGATAATTTTTATACATACTAGGCATGCAACACAACACTAATCAAAGAATTCCCTTCAAGCGCAACATTTTCAAAAATTTTCCTCCAAGTATCTTTATAGTTATTACTGATATTTCTTTTTAGCATAAGGATAATTTGAAAAAGGGGAGGAAAACTTCTAAGTAAAGCTATAAATAAAATGAAATTTATAAAAAGATATTTCAAATCCTTGTTAACATAGATATGCCAAGGTTTGCTAACCTCAGTGAAAGGCTAATGATGCCCACAGTCTGATCAATGCTGTTCATCGACTGGCAGTGAAAAGCTGGGACAGACAGAAGGCCAATAGCATACCACTCAACTGGGAGAAAACAATTTCAACAATTATTCCAGTTATGATTCCCATAACACTAGGCCACCAGATCATAGCCACCCTCTGGCCTGCCTTTAGTGAGGGCCAGATCAGCAGGATCCCCTGTTCCAGAAGTATGGAAGTGCCATTATTATAGTAGTTTTGAACACGACATCAATGGAGCTTGGTTGTACATCATTTTTCCCCATCCCCACTGTAATTCTGCATGGCTTCAGTGTATGTCCTAAGGAAGAAGTCCTTGACCTCATGGTAAAACATAACCCCTGAGATGCTAGCCACTAGCTCAGCCAGAACACCAGAGACAAGAAAAGGCATAGAGTTTCTATATCCATGGGCCTTCACAGCACGTGGTAAAGCATCCAAATGGCACAGACAGGTGATGCCTGTCCCAATGAGTACATAGGGGCACTGGTGGAGTTCTCTGCGATAAAAGAAATGTTTATGCCCAAAGTAAGCTTGCTCTAGATTTCAACTGCTAGAAAAATAACTTCAATAGTCCAGAAGATGAAGGAGCAGATAGGGAGGAGGGTTCTAAGGCAGGTTATGTCTCCATTTTTCTCAAGGCCATACTACAGAGCCTGGGTAGGCAGGCAGAAGAGAAGACGGTATAAGAAGAGGAGGGGCATAAGCAAGTGAGCCTATGCACTTACTAAATCAATGAATAAAATGCTTGTTGAACTAAACTAAATATTAATGTTTTGGTATCTTTAAAGATAATTTACAATTATAACTTGAGCCTAAGCATCAATAATAATTTTTTTTTAACCACATGCTCTGTTCTGGTCCCCCACTTATTTAATAAATTATATCCCAACCCAAGCTGAGCTTTATGTCACTAACATAGAATCCCTTAATAACCCTATAATCATGATCTGAAATGGAAGATGATAAGGTCTGACCAGGGAAACAAAAAGCCTGAAACAGATACCACATGCTCAGACAAAGTGAAAAGGGAGCTGCAAAAGGCTACCTCCCATTATGTTTCTGTAGCCGAGTCCTTGCTAATCAGGCCCAATCAGTTTTTGGCCATGTGTGCTGCCAAAGTGTGCACCTTGCATTTTCTGCTGAGCACTTTGAAGGGAATGAATATTTACCTCCCAATACTCAAAGGATTTCTTAATTTGTTTCCCTGTCACCAGTGACTCTTTCTTTAGGTAGATTTTAATTAGGGCTTTGTGCTTCTCAACTGACTTAAAGGCAGATTATTCCCTGCCACACTACTCAAGTAGTATTCCTGCAGCCACCTGGGGGTTCTCAGAGGCTCACATCAATGACAAGTTGACTGTTTAATACCCAAATTGTAAGAATCTAACCCTGAAGTTCTTACAAGATCCTTTGATTTCTATGAAAATATCTGACATCCCATCAACCCCTACTCCACAACAATTTACTCCTTTGGTCTAGATTATATGATAAAGGAAAACACACCAGGTCACTCATTCATTTGCAAAGAACTTGAATGTCTGCCTGCTGTGTAGGAACAATAACTACATACTTTTCCAAAAGCTTTGCTTTCTAGCACTAATTCTAGTTAACTAGTCCCAAAGCAAAATAGAGTGTACATTTTCCTAGTGTGTGAAATGAGAATTTTGTACTCACAGTAAGGACTATTTTGGGGCCATCTGGTTATCCCCTTCAAAAACTGATCATAATTTTCAGTAAGTAGATACGCAGCCCAGGATGCTGCTTAAATCATATCCCTTTAGCATTAGGGATGAAACTGGTTAGGCAAGAAGCACGTCCTCTAGCTTTCTAAAGCATGCTCCATTAATGCTTAATCACTACCGTGGCTGTGAGCATCACTATTTCCTGGGTCAGTCTTCAGATACTTGATCAAGGAGGTGGGGTTTGAAAGGGAAGATAGAGAGATTAGGTAACCTCTCCTTCCTGGCTTTATGATGGGATGAGATGCTCAACAATTTGACAACATAACCAAGAGGAAAGGGACTGACTAGCTCATAGGATCACAGACTGAGAACTGGAAAGAACCCAAGAAGTCAAGTCTAACCCCTTCTTTTTAGGGATGAAGAAACCAAGCCACTGGAGATTGAGTGATTTTCCCAGGGTCACATAGTTAGTTAAGAATTTAAGTACCCACTATACTGTAACTCCCTCTTCCAAGACTGAACTTGGGCAAAGACAACTTTTCCATTTAAGCACAATTTTTTAAAATGGAAAATTCCATTACACTTACAATGTGTCAGACCACCATCTGGCTGCACTCTCAATGCAATTTTAAAATTCACCTTAAGGCAGGATTTTCCCAACTGTGGGGCAGGAAAGCAATGGCCCAAATTACTGGATATCTACTAGTATAGTTTCCACAGAAATGTACCCACTTTTTTCCAATGAAAAAGTTCAAACTGAAGCCAATAAAACTGAGTGAATTTGCTTCAAATGGTGGGCAGTGGCAGAAGGGAAGCAGTACCAAATGTTTTCATGAATGACTCCACAAACCCCAGGAACTGGTCTCCATTCCTTCCCCCTCACCTGGAGGGAAGGATATGCATCCTACCTCAAAGTTTCAAGGATTTGGGAGGTGGTCAGGATGAGGCAGTGGAAAAGAGTGCTGGTTTGGAGTCTGAGGTTCTGAGTTTCAACTGTGACTGCCATTTTGGGAGAATTTGGGCCAGGCATTCCATATCTTCTGGGCCTCATTTTCCTTAGCTGTAGAAGGAGAGGGTTGGACTAGAAGATCTCAAAGGTCCTCTGCATCTTGAAATCTACATGCCAGGGGTGGCTAGGTGGCATAGTGAATAGAGCACCGGCCCTGAGGTCAGGAGGACCTGAATTCAAATCTGGCCTCAGACACTTAACACTTACTTGCCACCTTGGGCAAGTCACTTAACCCCAATTGCCCTTCCCTCCCCCCCCAAAAAAATCTACCTACCTGTGACAACAATGCAGTACAGCTACTGTCATTCTGCTACTTTTTCTGTGTTTTAGTTGTTATAAAGATTTTTAAAATGTTTTATTTTATTGGACTAAAACAAGCTAAAAAATATTTGTATAACTTGTTTTATATAAAGTATACTTTACATGACATATACAAGGTAAGGTATCACTTAAAGTTTGGAAACAGTTGCTTTGGTGGTTGATGCAGATTTTCTTTTGTAAATTCAAATACACTTAAAACAAACCACCACTGGAGCAGGGCTCATTTGGAATTTCATTTCAAGGAGCCTACTGGAAACAGACACATCATTCTAGTTCCTATTAGAAAGAACCTCTAAGTGAATAGGACACTGAATCTTGGCCAGGAAAGATGATTTTCTGGTACCTTGCTAAGGTAGCTTCTGAAGATTAGGGAAATCTTTACAAAATAATTTTAACTTCCCTTGCAAGTCTGTGGCTAATAAGCTAAAACCTATGAAGTTGGAGCTTTTATAATCATACTAGAAATGGTAGTGGTTTACATGACAATTTGGGGAGAGAATGAAATAGAAATATATTGCTAAACAGCATTATCACAATTAATGAGAATTTAGAAGTAGAATCACCCCAAGCAAATCAGAGCCAATGCCCCAAATTCCTTCTCTCTGTAGGGAAGGGAGGGAAGTAAGTGGGAGTAGGAGGGAAACCTGGCATCAATACAGTAAGCAAATAAAACTGTTATCAGTGTGTAATCTCCCCAGTCTTCATTTAACCTATCCCCAAATTCCCTCCAGAAAGTTGGTAGGTAGTTTCCTTCCTTAAGTTCAATAAACAATTACTAAATACCCATACAAGACATCAGTACACAGTAGACAATTACATAATTTCACTTCCCTTTCCAATTGCTGTCCTTGCTGTTCATTTTCATCCAATTTCATATTTATGATAAATGTTAATTCCATCCCTTTCCCCACCACCATTACACATTCACACACAAAAAATATCACACTTTAGTGGGTCTACTACATCTATCTACTATCTGTACTATCTACTACAACCTATGCCAGAAAAAAACTTCCTTTGACAAGGGCTGCTAAGTGATGATCCAAGCTTGGAGTGAAAACTTCCAGTAAAGGGACACCTGCTACATCCCTAAGGCTGGCCACAACACTTTTGGGGAGCTCTAATCATCAGTCAGATTTTCATGCTCGTAAGTCTACACGTGCCACCTGACAACTTTTAGACGATGTTCCAGAACCAAAAGGAACAGATCTAACTTCTCTTCCAAACAGCCTTCTTCTCCATCCCTCCCTAGGCTACAATCAAACAAGTAATATTAAACACCCACATGCCAAGTACTGTGCCGGTCTCTTCTTCTCCAGAACAGACGCTTCCAGTCAGCGGCTTTATACACCATAAACTCAAGGCTCTTCAGTTTAGTCTCACTATATTCCCCTAGATGTTCTTGAGTTTATCAATATCTTCCCTAAATTGTGGCACCAACCATTGACCCTGTTATTCCGGACATGGCCTCACTGGGGCATGCACAGTGGGACTTTGGCTTTCCAAGCCCTTGGAGGTCATACCTCTTGATGCAGTCCAAAACAAAACTGGTGTTTTCTTGGCTGCCATTATCACTCTTTTGACTTATTTAGTTAACAAGCCAACAAAGCCCTTGGATTTTTCCCCCCCAAAGACTGGCTATATGACTGTATCCCCACATCTTGTAGTTGATTTCATGAACCCAAGACTAAGACTTCACCTTTATCCTTATTAAATTTCATCTTCATTCATTCATTCAAACATCTCTTAAGCACCTCCTAGGTGCCTGACAGTGGAGATACAAAGACAACAAAAATACCTTCCTCAATTCTGCCCAATGCTCTGGGTTGTCAAGATCTTTGGGGATCCTGAGTACCATCCAGGGCTTAGCTTTCCTTCGCAGCTCGGTGGTTATCTGCAAATCTGACAAGCCCACCCACAATGCCTTTATCAAAGTCCATGGCAAAAATGCTAACCCCCAAAGGGCCAAGTACAATTCCTCAGGGCGGGGGCCATTAGTAATAGCTAACATTTACAAAGAACTCAAATGTTCCTAAAAATTTTTACATGTTACATACAACCCAATGAAATGCTCCAATCCCTTCCATTGTACAGATGAGAAAAATGAGGTTGAGTGAAGCAAAGGGACTTGTCCTGGGGTCACACAAGGTAGCTCATTTCTAAGCTAACATCAAATGATTAAGGGTTACTGTGCACAGGCCATTAGATCACTTTCAAATGCAATTTTGCTATTATCTACTCCAAATCTTTCAGTCTTTTTCAAAAGGAAAGCAGGAGATCCTTTATGAAATGCTTGGTTAAAATCTAGGTCAATGATATCTAGAGCATTTTTTGATCTTCCCATCAACAAAGGAAAGTTTCATCTGGCATGACTGATTCTGGATGAAGCCACATCAGCTTCCTTTTCTTGACATTCACTAATCATCTCTAATAGGTCTAGGAATTTCCTAGATAGGATGATCACCAGCCTATGCCAGACTATTTTTTCTCTTTTTTGAAAACTGGGATGTTTACCCCCTCTCTGGCCAGTGTTGTCCTACCTCATTTGCTCCCCACAATCTTTCAGATCACTGAGAGTGGTTCAAGAACATCTGCTGATTCTTTTAGGTGATCGTTCATCTAGATCAGGTGACTGGAACTCATCAAGGGCAACTGGGTGTTCTTTTGCTCTCTATATTGGACATTCACTCCCTATTAGCCACTTTCTGTTCTTATTTTCAGTCCAAAGGTCATTCTCCTTAGCAAAGAAAACAGAAGGTAAATAAGATGAGTAGTTTTGCCTCCTCTCATCAGCTATTATTGTCCCATACACCTAAGCAGCTGTGCCATCTCCCCTCCTACCCCAAAGAGATTTAAAAACATAAACCCCTTCATCCTTGGTTTTCCTCATTCTGAGCTTTAGTACTCCTAGCACTTAAACAAATTCGTACTACTCTTTTGTAGTTCTCTTTTGTTTCCTGTTGCTTCTACCTTCTATACATATCATTTAAGAATTTCAGATGTCAGCTGAGCCCTCTGCATACCCCACATCCATCTCTTCAGACAACTCCCATTTTCTCTTCTCACTAGAATTGTTCCTTTGATAGTTTCACTATTTGATTCTTGAAATTTTCTCATTTTTCCGGAGCTGATGACCTTTATGGAATTTTAGTCTGTGAGATACTACCTATTTCCTTCCTCTGAACTCTCTGAAGTTGGCTGTCAGGTGAATGTCAGACTGTACCTAGTTTTTTCTCCTCTATCTAAACTCTAAGAGACAGTGGTCACTTCCCCGGCTAGGTTCCTGTCATTTCTATTCCAGAAACAAATCTTTCTTCTGTGGTCAGAATCAAAATCAGAATAGAATTTTGCCTCACTTATTTCTCCACTTTTTGAAAGAAGTTAAAGCAAGGCAAGAAATTATAAGCTGCTCTGCTTTTGACAAAAAGTAAGCTCCAACAAATATCAAGATAATTGAATGGGAGATAAACGAAATCCATTCCTGCTATAGCCTATCTCCATGTCAGACTTGTGATAATGTATCCCAAACTCCATCTTTCTTCTTTCTGCCCAGGAGATTTGTAACATATTCCAATGACAAAACTTTCTGTTTCTGCCTCCACTGATCTTTACCCAAATGCTCTTTCTCCATCATGTACTTCCTCTCTGGTTCCTAGATTGGGCTTTATTGTCTATAGACAATTGAGATTATGAGTTTTACTACTAGCTCCTGTTTTATTTTTTTCTACTGCGACAATTTGTCTTAAATTTTAATTTTTTTCTTTCTATATTGTAGCTATTCTCTATGATACTGATCTCAGAAGATATACTTTAGTAGGTTTCTTCTCCACCTCCTATCTCTTTCTTGGGTTAGAGATCTTTTGATTATATTTTCAAAGGTATTCTTACTAGCCTTTGTTAGGGCACATCATCCCTGGTCAGAAATCTTTCATTCCTATTTTTTTAGCTGTGTTTCAGAAATAGAATCTCATTCTTAGACACTAGCTGCTTATCTCCCAAATAAGTGTTTCTTATCTGCATCACTTGCCATCAAAAGCAACAATGATGAAAACTCCATCTGGAACTGCTTTGGGTTTTTAGCACACCTCTTGCCCAAGGTGTCAATTTTTGCCTGTTTTTTCTGGCTTTCGTTGGCAACATCACTTGTAACCAGGAGAATCACCAAAAGTGGGGAACAATAATCTGTTCTGACAATTCTTTAAGAGGAAAAAAAGTAGGTATCTTTATTGTTATTTATTAAACCAATCAACCAATCAAAAAGCATTAAACAATTACTATGTACCAGAAACTGTGCTAAATTCTAGGGATACAAAGTTTAGCTTTTGATTTTGGATCCCCCATTCTCAACCCAGGGCTTGTTTGCCTGCTACAGTATATTAAGTGCTCAATAAACACATTTTTATTTACTCTTTCAACTTTTTCTGATGTATACATAACAGGGCTTGGAATAGGACCTGGGATTTCACTGGTGGAGGCAATTCCTGGTAAGGAAACTCTCTCTACCAAAGTGGAGAGAGAATTGTTCTGTAACTTTCTCATAGTGGCTTCAGATATGAGAGGTTAAAAGCAGCAAAATCAATATACGGCAGTGGGGAGGCTTGAACCCTGGTCCCTCTGGCTCCAAAGTCAACTCTTTAGGCAACATCTCTCACTGCCTCCATGGGAGGGCTCTGCCTACTTGAGCTTTGTTAATAACATGCTTAGGGTCTACTGCTGCTTCAGAGAAGAAAGGAACAACCTGCTCCTCCATTCTGGTTCCTGAGAGGGAAGCCTGCAACTTGACATTACTTTCAAAATGTTTTACAAGAAATCAGAAGAAATTACTGTTATCCTTTGATATTTGTGAGAGTTGGGGCACAGGACCTCCCAAAATGTGAAAAACCTTGAAGAACTCTAAGCCTCACCCTAAACCTTTGTTTTTAATAATTCAGATTATCTTTAACACATGAAAAAAGTAAAACAACATGCTACAGTCATAAAAATGTTGCAGCTTCTACAGGAGCAAAATAAGTATCTGGAACACTATGCAGAATCTCTGCAGTAGGGAGCTGTACCAACTGCTTCATGGGTTTCCTTCTATGAAAAGCACAGGATACAACCATCGCTATAAGAGAAAATTACATGACTAGGTCTGGATGGTAGAGAAAGAGAGGAGGAGTTCCCAAAGAGAGTACATAGTCTGTAGTTCTTTAGCACACTGAAATTTCTAATAAAATTTTACTGTTTATAATCAATTTATGTATGTATACTTATGGGAGTAAATAATAACACAGATGAATCATATATAGCATTTATGACTTATTACATTTTTTTGTTTTCTGTACATAGATGTGTCACTTGCAATTTACCAAAGTATGTGGCAAATCTCCAAAAATTCCCATTTAGTTACTGATGGCCAACCTATGAATAATCAAAACCACCAAATATGGAGGGATGACTGTACAGCCATCTCAAATAGAGTCAACACTGGCTTATATATAAACCACTCTTTCAGAATCTTGACTCCAGTTAACAGAAAAACTAAGACCATCTTCACTTGATAAGACTAAATCAGCTGTTCCCAAAGCCTGTGAATCTACCTTTTTTCCAGTGACGAAGAATGTTACAGAGGCTACATTACATTTAGACACCCTCTTGATAATTTGGCAGGGGAGATGAGAGAGGGAAAGAGGAATGGTGGGAGTCTGTGATAGCTGACTCCAACATCCTTTAGGGGATATGACAGTTGAATAAGACAGGGAGTCCTACATATCTTCACCAAAGCATTGGCTACTTTAGGCCTTTTCAGTTTAACACAGCAATCATAACTAAGATTTTTCCCTAGCCTAATGAGGACTCCAGCATTTAAGTGAATTTCCCAGAATTTCTTTCTCTTTTCACACATACATTTCTTCCCTTCCCATGCCCCAAGAGACAAGTGAAGGAGAGCTTGGAGTGAGGAGATAAAGTAACTTATGGGGGACCTCCCACAAAAGCCTCTAAATCAATCAACTGTGGAGGGTTGGAGTATGGGCTCAACTTCAGTTTCATTAAATCAGCATGCATTTCAGAAGAAGTACTATATTTGGAGTACCAATATGGTATGTTTCCAGCATGTAGGCACAAGAAGTTTCAGAGAAATCAAAGCCTTTTGATTCATTAGGAAATCAGGAAGCAACTCTTGAGTATAATAGAAGTACTGCATCTGGAGTCAAGTTATGTGTTTAAATAATGACTCTGCCACTTGCATGACTATGGACAAACCATTTAACATTCCTGTACTTGGTTCCTTATCTGCAAAATAGGAATAATGCCTGTACAGCTTCCTTATATCATAGGGCTATTCAGGATCAAATGGCATAGCAGTTATGAAGAGCGTTGGAAACTGCAAGATGCTGCATAAATATCTGCTATGAGTTTAAAAAATGGAAATTCACAACATGTTGAGAGAGCATGTTTCTTAGCTGATGAGGAAAACTTAGGTATGAAGGAAATATTCTGGCATTGGGGGTTCTCTCAGTGAGCTGGTGCGTAGGTGGCTGCAGTGACTGAAATGTACTTAATCTTAAGAAGGCTTTAAACTGAGGACAATTTAGGTGGGTTTGGATACTGGCTCTTCCACACTTATTTCCCCCAAGTGACCTGGGGCAGGTCTCTTTACCTCTTTGGACCTGTTTTAGCTAAGGAATGGACTTCTAGAGGTCACTTAGTCCAACTCCTTATCTGTAACAATGATGGAAATTGGCCTAGATGACCCCTTAGGTCTCTCTCAGCTCTAAATGTATGATTTATCACAAAGAAGGGAGAAAATTACCTACATATATCCACTAAACTAGTAGTTAAGAGACCCAGAAATTCACAGCGGACAAAATTTAAGAAAGACATCAGCAATAAAACCTGTGGTCTCAGATGACTGCAAAAATGTACAAGCCAGGTTGAACTAGACATCTAACACAAGGAGACAAATGTGAACTCCTCAGTTCTCATCCCAAGTCTGGATATATCAATGGAAAAGAGCAGGTAAAATAATGGCATCAAATATAACGAAGAAACATTTAAAAAAGAAAATACATTCATTGAAGAAGTCCAGGAACTACAGTTGGGGGTGAATACAGTAAACATTGGCTAGAAGATCACTGCAGAAAATACAAACAGTATAGCCATCAGAGTGGACCAAACATCACCTATACCTAATGGGGAAAGTGGAGAAGTTAAGGAAAGAGCTCTAAAGAGGCATGACAGAGTGATGAAGGGGATTCTGATGATCTTGATCTACTGCTGGAGTGCTTTCTTAGCCAAAAGCAGGACAGTCAATAATTTTTGTTGCCTTAATCTTTTAAAGCATCAGAGAAATTAAAGCAATTCAAATTTCTACTGAAATGTAAAAGTCAGCTACATTAGTTTTCAAATAACTCCCCTAAAAACTAGATTGTTTTCAGACATTTATATGGTGATACTCCTCCCAGGGAACAATCTCTAATCTCAAAACTCTTTCAATCCCACCTCACATCTAGGAAGCTGAGCCTTTTTCAATTTCCAGGGTTCTTCACCTTTTTCATATCATACAGCCCAAGACCTTTGGCAGCCTGGTGAAACCTGTGCAAGTCTTCCCAGAACATTGTTTTAAAATGCACAACATATAATAAAATAAAATAAAATATGTAGAGTTATAGAGAAGGGGGCCATCAAAAGATAAGAGCTAGTGTGATATAAAGGCCTTTTAGGAGATGTGTTATAAAATTATTAATAAAAAGGATAGTTAATAAAACATATGAAAATAAAGTTCATACAATTAATCTAAGTGTCTCTAAATTTTTGTTCTGGACAGGATTCTCCCCAACAAGGAAAAGCTTGTTTCTGGGAAGGAAATTATGGAAACCTTGACAAATTATTCTTAGAATTTGTGACAGTGAAGTAGAGGAAAACTGGGTCTAGTCTGGCATGTACCATAGACTTTTACTGATCCCTTTTACTGATCATGGTCACTTCCAGATAGTCTCCACTCCCAAGCTCCATCCAGTAATCCTTCTCTTGTAACAAAGAACAACAGATGAGAGCAGCCAGGACCACAACCAACAGCAAATGAAATACTTTATAATAGTCTCAAATGTAATAATAATAATAACAGTTAACATTTCTACAGTGCTTACTACGAGTCAGGCACTGTGCTAAGCACTTTAGAAATATCTCACTTGGGGTGGCTAGGTGGTGCAGTGAGTAGAGCGCCGGCCCTGGAGTCAGAAGGACCTGAGTTCGGATCCGGCCTCAGACACTTAACCCACACAAACAAAAACCTAGCCATGTGACCTTGGGCAAGTTACTTAACCCCAATTGCCCTAAAAGGGGCGGCTAGGTGGCGCAGTGATTAAGAGCACCGGCCTCGGAGTTGGGATGACCCGAGATCAAATCCGGCCTCAGAAAATGAGCACCCACACATAAATAATGACTAGCCGTGTAACCTTGAGCAAGTTACTTAACCCCAATTGCTTAAAAAAAAAAAAAAAAAAGAAATATCTCACTTGATTCTCATAACAACCCTGGGTAGTAGGTGCTGTTCTGATCTCCATTTTACAGATGAGGAAACTGAGGCAGACAGAGATTAAGTGACATACCCAGGTTCACACAGCTAGTAAATGCCTGAAGTGAGAAGTAAACTCAGGTCTTCCTGACTGCAGGTCTAACACTAAAAGGAGAGAAACGAATGTAATACTAGAGAAAGGTAAATGTTCCAATTTCAAAATAAGAGTCAGAGAATGAAGTCTACAAATAAAGAGACTGGTAAGGTTGACCTTAATTCCTTGCAAAATTCTATTACATGTTATTAAAGAGAAGGTTAGTAAATATCTAAGTTTGAGAGAATCCTATAGATAGTTTACCTAGATTTTATCAAAGAATTGGACACTTTCTCATGCTATTATTGCGGAAAATCTGAAAAATGTAGTTGAAAGGGAAACCCAAAGAATAATCATAGCTGATTCCTTGTTAAAGCTGAAAGGTCTCTAAGTGTCCCATGGATCTCTGCTTGCTCCACAGCTGTTTAACCTTTTTTTTTTCCACCAATGATTTTTTTTTACAAAGGGAGAGGTGGATAGTTAATATGTTAAAATCAGAATTAAAATCCTAAAAGTAGAATGAGCTACCGAGGAGGCAGTCTAAAGACTGAAGGCCCATCTCTGTGCTATGGAGCAAAGGGGATGCTTGCTCAGGTATGGGCTAGGCTAGGGGCCTCTAAAGTTCCTTCCAACTTAGCTTCCATGATGTAGGTAAGCAGATGCTTTAAGTATGGTCTCCTCCAAAAGGAAAAGCAATCTAAGAAAAAAGGTTCTGTTTCTATTGCGGCACAACTTCTAGTTCTATTAGAGGTATTAGAGTTTAAAAAAAAAAAAAGGAAGCAGTTCTAAGTGATGAACCTTGTTTAAAGATACAAACTCCCACAAATGGTTTCTTTGAATGGCTGATCATATTGAGAGTTAATACTAAAATTGCCTTAAATCCAAAGTCCTCTCTGGAATACAATTAGATACATATTAGCTTCCTCCTCCCCTTAAAAAGTACAGCTATAGGCATTAAACCAGGCTTAATCTCTCCAAAGACAAAGTAGCTACAGTTGGTGAAGCTTCATTTCACACTAGAAACAGCAGAAAGGCTGGGGCTTTGGAGCTGCACTTAAGGAAACACTATGTTATTACTGTGATGATCTCGAGGGCTTCCTTGGCCAACAGGGGCTTCATCCCTGTGACATTTCAAAGGATGATAAAAAATGCAATTCTGGAGACTAAAGAAAGGAGCCACCAAAGAATGTTTCAGAAGTCAGCATGACATAAAGACTTGATTTTGGTAGATGTTAAAGGAATAATACTGAAAAAGATAGTCAAGAAAGGGGTACCCAGAATGCTCCAGCACATCAGTGAGACTGGGAAGAGTTTCCCAGTAGGCCAAGGAAGGGTCCCATGATCTTTATTTTTTCACAATCCAACAAGACCAAATGTTATTATAGCTTAAGAACAGTATTTAGGAATAACACTTGCAACTATGGCAAAAACTTCTATACTTTTACCATTAGGTAGGAATAGTAAAAGTTTTTGTGTTACTAAATTATATATAACTACAGATAATTTTAAAAATACAAAACAACTGAAGATTGTGTCAAAACAACCAAAATAAGTTGCATCCTTAGGTGTGTAAAGCAATAGAGGAATTAAAGCAATTCAGATTTCTACTGAAATGTAAAAGTCAGCTACATTAGTTTTCAAATAACTCCCCTAAAAACTAGATTGTTTTCAGACATTTATATGGTGATACTCCTCCAAGGGAATCTCTAATCTCAAAACTCTTTCAATCCCACCTCACATCTAGGAAGATGAGCCTTATTCAATTTCCAGGGTTCTTCACTTTTTCATACCATGCAGCCCAAGACCTTTGGGCAGTCTAGTGAAGCCTGTGCAAGTCTTCCCAGAACACTGTTTTTAAATGCACAAAATGAAATAAAATAAAATATGTAGAATTATAGAGAAGGGGGCCATTAAAAGATAAAAGCTAGTGTGATATAAAGGCCTTTTAGGAGACGTGTTTTAAAATTATTAATAAAAAGGATAGTTAATAAAACATATGAAAATATAGTTTATCCAATTTCGTGGTCTCCCTGAAATTTGTCAATGTACCCCAGATTAAGAACCCTAATCCAGAATGACTTCTTAGAATAGAAGGTAAATGGTATGGCACTGAATTTTTCTAAAAATCAAAATGAATTTTTCTATAAACAAATAAAACTTTCCAACCTGGAGATAATTAAAATAATGCTTAACTGGTAATGTTAAACCTGTAATTATTCCTCTAAATTAAACAACCCAATTTGGTTTAAAGTAACAAACATAAAACGTTAAGATGACTACTAAAAAAACCTATTTTATACCAACACTTAATTTGCATTAAAATTAGACTTCTCAGAATGCAGAGTGCTATGCATGCCAGTGAAACCTTAATTTCATTTTAAGTCCAAATAAATTAGACTTTCTACTGATCAGTTCAGATTTTAATAGGTAAGTGGCAAATTAGAAATATTACCCACAGGAGCATTCCCATTCAAGGTAATCAAAACCAAATCTTTGCCACCCAAGTCATATTTATTTTAACAGAAACCATACCCACACCTTGAGTTCACTTCCTAAAACAAGATCACAAATATTTTGTTACCAAAATATTGTTATTCCACCTTCTGTTAGCCCAACAATGATAATACATATGTGTGCATATATATATATGTGTACATGTCAATCTTTTATTCAATTCAATTCAGTCCTGTGGGACTAATATTTAGAAATTATTACCCTGGGGCGGCCAATAGGACACTGGCCCTGGAGTCAGGAGGACCTGAGTTGAAATGAGGCCTCAGATACTTAACACTTCCTAGCCATTTGACCTTGAGAAAGTCACTTAACCTCAGTTGCCCTGCATTCCACGCTCCAAAAAGAAAAGAAATCATTACCCTTACTTCAGTTAAGCAGAATCCTTTATATCAGATTTTTACATTTGCCAAATATTTCCACAGGTTCTCCACTGTAACTTTTTTTACCTGGCTTAGCTTAGTGACCTATAACATTAACATTTGTTTAAATATGCATCAGCATTTCTATAAACTATCAAAACACCAACAAAAACAACTACAACAGGAAGAGACAGAAAGAGAAATTCCATTTAAAATAACTGCAGACAATACAAAATACTTGGGAACCTACCTGCCAAGACAAACCCAGAGACTATATGAACACAGTTACAAAACACTTCCCACAAACAGATCTAAGCAATCAGAAAAATATTCATGGCTCACAAGTAGGCTGAGCCAATATAATAAAAATGACAATTCTGCCTAAGTTAATTTATTTACTCATTGTTATGCTAATCAAACTACCAAAGAATTATTTTATAGAACTAGAAAAAAAAAGCAACAAAATTCATCTAGAAGACCAAAAGTTCAAGAATATCAAGGGAATCAATGAGAAAAAACGTTAAGGAAGGCAGTCCAGCAGTTTCAGATTTCAAACTATATTATGGAACAGTAATCATCAAAACAATCTGGTACTGGCTAAGAAATACAGTGGTGGATTATTGTGGAATGCAACACACAGTAGTAAATGACCATAGTAAGCTAGTATCCAATAAACCAAAAGATCTAAACTTTGGGGGTAAGAACTCAACATTTGGCAACAACTGCTGGGAAAACTGAAAAGTAGTTTGGCAGAAACTAGGCATACACCAACATTCTTAAACTGTGTATCAAGAAAAGAACAAAATGGATAAATGATTTAGACATCAAGAGTGATATCATAAGTAAATCAGGGAGCATGGGAAAATGTACCTGTCAGATTTATGGCTAAGGGAAGAGTTTATGACCAAACAAGCAATAGGAAGGATTATGGGAAACAAAAGATACTTTTGATTACATGAAACTAAAAAGATTTTGCACAAATAAAACTAATGTGGCCAAAATTCAAAGGAAAATAGGAAAATGGTAAAAAAATGTTTACAGCAAATTTCTCTGATATAGGCTCTTTCTCACATAAATAGGGAACTGAGCCAAATTTATAAAAATAAGAGCTGTTCCCAGGTGATAAATGGCCAAAGGTTATAAACAGGCAGTTCTCAGAACAAGAAATCAAAGCTATCAATAGTCACATGAAAAAGTGCTCTAAATCACTACTGATTAGAGAAATGCAAATTAAAACAACTTTGAGATAATTAATACCTCACATTTATCAGATTGTGATAAAGAAAAGGAAAATGACAAATACTGGAGAAGATGTGGAAAAATTGGGACACCTTCCCCTTGATTATCTGGATTATCTAACTGGTTGTACATGCTGATATACACACATGTATGTATGTATATTTCTATGTACACACATCTATCTCCTACCCTCCCCACTCCCCAGCCTCAGAGCCTAGTACAAATGCCATGTTGCTGAAAATCTCCAGGTTTGCTCTGGCCGGAGTACATTTTCTTCCTTTGTTGGTAATTTCCTTAAAGGATTCATCACAAATAACTATGTGCTACAGTGATATCTTACTTCCCTTTCTAAACTTCAAGCTTTATGTGGGCAGGAATATTGATTTAATGAATGAATTGGGTAATTTAAACCAAAGTGATTGAGAATGGCTGGAATTGTAATGCAAAACATTTCAGAAGCAGTTCAGATTAATTTAGAAGGAAATTTATACTCCCAAAATTTATTAAGTGCTTTGGTAGAAAAGAGCTGAACCAGCAAAAAACCCCCAAGATTTGCATCACCTTTTCTTCCATCACTGTCCCCAGGTTAGAGCAAGCTTTTCATTTTTATGATAACAAACACAGTTTATCATGTTAATTTTTAAGTGGTCTACTAATAAAGGCTGCCACCCTTTGGGACATCTTTTTCTGAAATCACAGCATTGTCTTACTAGCAAATAGGCATGTACATGCGCGCGCATACACACACACACACACACACACACACACACAGACACACACACACACTCACTCACCTACTCATTACATATACCCATATATGTGTTTAATTCCAAATAATGCTGCCTTGACCAGTCACGTCAAACACTTTCTAACCAGCACTCCTCTAAGAGTAAGATCATTAAAGCGCCTGTACAACCAGGAGGTGGCCAAAATGGTGAAGGACAATCCCAAGCAGCATTGGGATGCATGCTAACATCCCTGAATGGCAGGCTGGGACACTACCGACAGCCAAGCACAAACAGGTGGTATGGCTTTAGCTGCGTCCTACAATTTAAGGTTCTGTTCTGGGAAGGGGATGCCTATGAAAGCTTGATACGTAGAGGTTTTAAAGTTTTCAAAGTCCTTTCGATGTATTATCTCTTTCGAAATATTTTGCTCATGCATAGTAATTAACTAATAAGTCCCTTGTGCTTTTCTTAAGATCAGAACTACTGCTGCTTTTCTAATCTCTCTATTACTTTATGAGATATCTTGCTATTTAAGCTAAAATTGTCCATTAATGCCCTTAACGAAAGAGAATGCCCCAAATAGGTTTTGTGACTTCTAAATTTGTATTAACTTTGTTGATGTAAGTTTAAATTATTAGATTAAGAAGCTAAATCTGATAAGAGATTTTTTGAAGTTAAAATTCTTGTATATTAAGATTTGGGTAATGACACACTAGTTCAAATGGTTGTCAAGTGATTAATAACTTTCTCCCTCAGAGTTGACCTTTTATTCATACTGGCAACTCAAAGGGAAAACATTTCCTTCTCACTCTAATGTTTTTAACTTTAAAACATTCAACAACCATAGTGCTTGTATCCCGATAACTCTTAAAATATGATACAGTCAACAAATAGGATCATTCCAACTTCAGTACAAAATGACAAACTTCATCACAGACTGGCATTTTAGGAGAGGTTTGGAAAATGTGATTTTCACCCAATTCAGTTAAAGAGCTCATTGTGACTTTTCAAAAATCCTAATGTCTGCAGAACTTGCCAAAATCCAGAAGAATGCTCAAAAGCAACGTTTGCCTGTGGATAACAGGCTAAGAATCCCAAGTGAACTATATAAAAACTAACCAGACAGTCACCACAACCACAAGAAAGCGGCAGTGATTTCAAGGAACTGGTGGTCCCAGGGGCAAACTGCAGTATTGTGAATCTTAGTAGAACATGTGCTTTACCAATACATCCAGAATCAGGGCACTTCAGCTCAGGCAAAGAAGAGTGTTAACGCCTCCTCTCTTTCCAAACTACCATGCATTATTTTTTTTCAGAATAAATCTAACTTTAAAAAAAAAAAACTAGTCATGTTTTTCCCCTTGTGCAAGTTTAAAACTAACTTAATTCATGACTGATATCTGAGACAACCACTTTTTGAAAAAATGTCTGATTATTTTCTGCTTAGGTATAGTTTATTTTATTATAAGAAAAGCTGTCAGAACATGACAAACATATATGATGATTCAAATATAATAACATACCTTGCTTGTAACGCGCTGAAAATGACCTGCATCACTGAAAGGCATTCGCAGTGTCCACGATATTTTTAGACAATACAAAAAGCAACAAGACAATGAATGTTTATTCAATTTGGTCAGCCCAATCAAAAACTTCTTCACCGTACCATCTGTTTCTGCTACTCCCAAATGTTCTCACAGTATAGAAAGACAAACTGACTATCTACTGGAAGGCCAGCAGGAGATTAAAAATGAGAATACTTCATTGTGGCTATATTTTTAAAAACACAGTGTCTTATAAAACCAGATTAATCCTCATAAGCAAGAGGCTGTATTTGAAATCTATATAGTCTAAGTCCCTCATGTTGTATAATTTTTATGCAGTCCCATTCAGAATAATATTTTGTACCATCCCAATACAGATAAAAAAACATCACATACACTGATAAAAAGGTAACAACATTTAAAATTCATGCTTTGCCTTAACAAAGGTTAGGAAAATATAACTTTTTTTTAAAAGGCTGGTTCATATAATTCTGGTTTTGTTTTTTTTTTGCCTTTTTAGGGGGGGAGGGTAATTGGGGTTGGGTTGAGTGACTTGCCCAAGGTCACATGGCTAGTTTTTTTGTGTTAAGTGTCTGACTCCAGATTTGAACTCAGGTCCTCCTAACTCCAGGGCCTGCATTCTATTCACTGCGCCACCTAGCTGCCCCAGTTCACATAATTCTGAAACAAAATTAGGACAATTTCAATTATCCCAAAAGAAGATGACTTAGGGATTCTTAAACTGGGGTCTGAAAATATGTTTTTAAAAAACTGCTAACTCTATTTCAATAAAACTGGTTTCCTTTGTAGTATTTTATATTTTATGCTTTTAAAGATACTCTTTTGAGAAGAGGTCCATCCTAGGCCTTACCAGACTGCCAGAAGGGGGTCTATAACACACAAAAAGGTTAAGAACTTCTGATTTAAGACTTGCCACAATTTTCCATATGGTACAACACAGGGAGAAATGTAAAAGTAAGAGCTGTGTGGAAAAAGTCAATTTTCATATTAGGAAACAAGAATTTCCTCTCCCTTTTAACAAATTTTACTCCAAACCTATAATCAATCCTGATACATAGTACATACATGTGGCCAAGCAAGACACTTTTAAGGAAGTGTCACAACAGAACAGAAGTGCCCCAACTCACAACAGAAATCCAAAGCAAAAGACACCTGGTATTAAACTACCAAGACAATCCATTCAAACCGCTAAAGATTTCCCTTAATTACTTAGATATAGTTTCTAGAATAAAGGAAAATTTTGAGATGTGCACCTGCATATCTTAATCATCACAAACCCGTTATTTCCTTGACTGTTTACATTTCAAAGCTTTTACAGCCCAAGTGCCACACGGCTCAATACAGAAACGACAGCTTTTGGTGAAGACAAATAAGCCTTTTATGTCCTTTAACTTTTGAGGTCAACTTCAAACTTTGCCCTTCAATTTCAGTTTCCAATCCAAACTGATTCTTCAATCTGAAAAACTGCAGAACCACAGATGGAGAAGACTATCTGTCCACTCCACAATTACTCTCACCCCCACCCTACAAAAAGCCTACTTGCTGCCAGAAGGGGACAACCGATCAATCTAGGTAAGTGGAAGCCCAAAGCAGAACCGCTTCATGGTTATAATCAGGCACCTGGAACCTGTAAAGCTGTGTTTTACCAGGTACATATTTTCTTGCAATTCAGGTGACTAAAATGAATTTCATATTCTGAGGCATTTGTTCAGTTGTGAAAGATGGCTTATAAACAAGGGCACTTAGAAAATAATTTTCTTAAGTCTTCCTGTTCAGAAGAAGCTGGTCTTATAATGTTACAGATGCACCATTTTTTATTCAAGGGGTTACTTGAAAAAGAGCATGACCTTTTTTTTTTTCCTTCTGGTGTTGCTGGTTGTAGGGAAACCCATTAAACTACATTGTGTGGGGTCTGACAATCTTTCAGTTATAACAAATCTAAAACCAACCACACTCCTGACAAGTGACCAGCTTAGGGAATAGAATCTGGGTATCTAGACACTGAATGAACAATTTTGTAATGAGTAACTTATAAATTATTCTGAAAAGTCTAACTACCAGCTACTCTTTCCCCACAAAGACATAAGTAAGCCCAATCTTTATATGAAGGGTTAATGATCGAGCTCTTCATGGCACACTTCAAAGGTAAGTTTTATTCACATCTTGTTCAGCTGCCAAATACAGCCCTCTCCAGAGCTCCTTTTTCCAAAGGCGGACGTCCTAAAAAGCCTTTTAATGTTTCTTTCTAATCACCCCCTCAAGCATATGCAACATTATCACTTATTCTTTAAAAATCAGAGCTAAAAGGAACACTGATTACTTACTGCAAGGAATCAAGTCTCCTTGAACAAAACCACGATCAAGAATAACTAACTTACAAGCAACCAGTTCTGACAATTTGGGTGTTTTTTGGTATGTTTTTAAACATAAAGTTTCAAAGTCTTCAGACTAAAACTGTATGGGCCAAGCAGTTCCCACACATACTGCAAATAAACGGAAGACAAAGCTCCCTAATCCTCCCCATGACACTGCTAGCTAACTGAAAAAAGGAACTGTCAACTATCTTATTTGCAGGAGCACTGTCCCCTCAGTGAGTCAGTACCAGGCTGGGACAGAGAGGCTTAATCCTTTTACTTTTTCAAGGCCCCAGATAACAGGTTACCCACAACCTTCCCTAACCAAGATTATCCTTAAATTTAAATGATCTCCCATTCAGGTCTTAACCTCCACTATTTACAAACTGAGATAATTATTTTATGACCCATCTGAGACAGGGAACTTGGAGTTTGGACAAAGATTGGGAGGGGAAAGGATGGTCTGGACATGTAGTTTTCATAGATGTTAAGAGTCTACAAGCAGGTGAAACTCCTTCTAGTCATGCAATAGCATGCCCCTCTTCCCTACGCCATCCAATACGGTAAAAGACAGATTTCTAGCTTTGGCTAGAAATGTGAAATGGTCTCATATTATGTAAAAAAGAGAAGAAATTTCTCCTAGCCAGGAACATAAAATCTCATCAACAAGTATTTATACAAGGGACTACACTGTGCTAGGAACAGTGTTAAAGATCTCATGAAGCCCCTACCTTCCCATAATTCTGCCTCAATCTCCATCTGCTGAAATCCTGTTAATTCCAGGCCCAGCTCAGGTACGGCTTCTACCAGAGGGCTCCCATACTCCCTGGCTAGATGACTCCTTTCTCCTTAGTCTCTCATAGTCTTCTGTCTGGATCTGTCTTCTCCACCTATTTGCAGTCTTATACTTATCTGTGAATTTTCTGGCTTCCCTACTAGATTCAAAGTTTCTTACAGGCAAAGGCTATGCCTTGTTTCATTTTTTCATACACTCAGAAGGGGACATCTGCTCACAGAAGGTACTTTTAATAAACGTTTATTGAGTTGAACAAAAGACAAACCTTGCCCTAAAGCAATTTTAAATCTGTTTGGAGAGAAAAGGGCCAATGTCACTTTTCACAAAAGTTAAAGAGTAAAAGATGGATCAAGGTACCAAAGAGAAGCCCTAATGTGCTATGTGACTGCCCAATGTGCTGGACCTACAGTACCTGCTGCAGGGAGGGGGTGGGGGTAGGGAAGAAGAAAGCACTTCCTAGAGTGGCCCAAAAAGCATCACAGAAGAGGGGGATCTAAGCTAGCTGCTTCAAAGTGCAAAAAATTCTGGATAAAGGGGAGGTGGCTTGAGGTGACCAGAATGTCAATTAAAAACATGCTGATAGAAACAAGCAAGCTGTTTCTTGAGTGGAGCACAAAGTCTTCAGGAATAGTGGGCAATGTGGCTGACAATGGAGTCACTGGGGAGAGGGGCTGGGGGGGTGTCTGGATCATAGTCAATGAGCAAAAGTGAGCCACAGAACATAACACAGTTTAACTTTGGGAAGAGTAATCTGGCAGCAATATGCAGAATGGGGTGGAGAAGGTGAAGAGAGAAGGCAGAAGAAGAATGTGACAAAGTCTGATGAGGACACCAGGGGAGGATCCAAGAAAGGCTGGATGAGATAAATGATGGTCTCTTTGGTGAGGATGGAGCAAGAGACAAAGTCACTCTGCAGAAATACCAAGGTGTTCCAAAACACTCAATGCAACCAAATCCTGCTGGTGCTGGAAAACTGGTATAAGATCAGATGGCTTTTGGGCTGCATTCTAGAGGGGGAGTCCAGGTGGGCAGGCAGACTTTACAGGGTTTTTGTTGTTGTTTTTATTTTTGAAAAAATGTGGTTAGACAGAATATACAACCCAAATTTTAGAACCAGAGATGGGAAAACTCTGATAAGGGCAATGCATTCATCACTTAAATGACAACTAAAAGAGATTTTACATTTGCCTAGCTAAGATTAACATAAGTATTAGCTCACTTAAAAAAAAAAAAAAGATTATATTAAAATCAGTCATTTCTCCTTCAGTATCCTGAAAAAGACATGCTTATTTTAGGAACTATCTTCTAATGACTAGATTTTAAGTTCCCATTATTGGATGTGCTATAATCTACATTCACACTAAATTGGCTTTCCCAAAAATAATCAAGCATGTTGCTAGGGGGGAAAAGGATAATACACACTTCCTGGGCTAAATCAACACACTGTTTTGTAATTACAGCTCATGGGATAAGGAGAGAGGTGTTAATAAGCTTCACTCAATGATGCTTTCTTTGCTTATTCACATTACCTTTAATGTTTAAAAAGAAATATTTTAAGGTAAGACATCTTTATAATCAACTTTATATCATAAATTCTAGAAATAAGATACTTGGGAAAGAGCTTGACAATTTTATAAATATATGTCCCCCTCCCAATATGCTAATCTTCTTATTTATGTACCCAAGGGGAAAGAACCCAGGAGAATAACATACAACACAATTCCCAGAAAATGCAATGTTAATATTATAAAATGCACTTGCGTTGAGGGATTTAGAAGTCAATAATAACCATTATCTCTTGCTTTTCAAAGTCTCAAAGCAGGTTGAGATTATCAATCTCCAACACGGTTTATTTACAATACTCCTTAGAATACTTCAGGAATCAGTAGCTGATATTACCAAATATGACGGCATTTTAAAATGGCAGAATTCTGAATATGTGGGGAAGAAGCAGGAGAAATGCAATTAAATTTTAAAAATCTAGTTACATCAGAGTTTCTTCTATCCTACTGATAGATAGTAAGTCTAATCATCCAATTGATCTACTGGCCTAATTCTCCCATTTCTAAACCAACCTTTTTAGTGCCAGATGCCTATCAAAGGAAAAAAATGATCACTGTTTAGGTGTTCCTAGCCAGCCAGCCTCCAGGAAACACCTTTGTTGAAGAGGTTGGAGAATGATTGGGGAGAAGGGAAAAAAAGAGGAGGATGTGCATACCTTGTCATTTCCACAGAAAACGAATGAGCAAAGCAAAAGAAAGGTAAGAAAGGAAATATGGATAGCAGGGAAACTTGGCACAGGCTCCCAGAAGAGTTAAGATATAACATATCCCCCCCACCAAAAAAAACAAAACAAAACACCTGAAGGAACAACAGAAGAAGAGCTGACATGACACATAGCATTTCAGGTACATGGAATTGTATTTATACCTTTGGTTTCTCTATTCCCTTGTATCCCTTCTACACCTGCTAATTTAGAGGAGGGGGAAGAGGGAAGTGATGGCAGCATATGCTCTGGGTGAGATTTGTGTTAAATTACTACTTTGGGGCACAGAACGAGGCTAATAGGGCAGGTGTTAGAACAAATTGCATGTAGCAGTGACAGGTATTTCCCCCCACATTTCATTCCTTCCACTAGTTTAAAACCACAGATTCTCTCAATTTTAGTCTTATAATTAACTCTGGATTTAAAAAAAAAAAAACCAGATGTGCTAAACATGAGGTTACCTTTCCAACTTCTGGAACTCTTAGGCAAGAAATGCCAAGTGGGGAAAAAACAACTCCTTTGTCATAAAACAATAGAGCTTGCCTTCCATTTCTTCAATGTTCATAACAGTAACTTCTATATAGCTGACATCCAACTGATCTTTTCATTCACAAACTATTTTTCATCCTTTTCAAAATAAGGGATCTTTAAAGAATGAATCATTGGAAAGGCCACAGACTACTTGTAACCCAATGGCTAACTACAAGTAACAGCAAAAATCAAATAATCTTTTCCCCAAATACCTCATTAAAGAAGCAAAGTCTGGAAAAAAAAGGAAATTCAAAAGGGAATGTTCCCTTTACATATTTCCATTTAGCACAGTTTCCTTATGAAAAGTAGAAGGGGAAAAGAAGCTTTAAAAATATCTTTTTAAATCAAAGCAATTTCATAATGAACCTTGTATAACAGTGATAAACCCATCAGTAGACTCAACAATTAGGTCAAAAGCCTAAACAGATACAAGTTAGTCAATAAACATTTGCTGTTTAAATGAAAACAAGTGTATAGAGAGAAACTATAAGTATAAATTGTATATATATATATCAAAAGAAGTTGCAGTAAAAGTCTTCCTTAGCCCCTCTCTACACATGTGGGAAGGGGAAGAGGAAGCACCTAGTAGGGATTATTTGTGTTTCAATTAGGAATGTCTCCTGGTTGCAAACACTGCCTGTCTACTTCTAGGCTTCTTGTAAAAAGCATTAGTTGCTCATTTCACACAATCTTCCCGACAGAGCATTTCTACTGCAGTAATGTCAAATACACTTTTAGTCAGCAGTCCACACCAGTTTGATGCTAACCAACTGTTTTTGGATACTTTCTTAAATCATTCTGTCTGCTGGTTCATATAAGTCAGTAAAACAAACTTTTAATGGGAGATAATACAATTATAGCCTAAACAGTTGATCTAAAATCAGCAGTCTAAGGTTTGACCAAGTTCAGGTAGCCAAAGAGGAACAGAATCTCACCTTGTCTGGAGTGAAATATATGAGAGCAGTGGACAGGCAGGGGTATTACACCAAATCCTGCCCCAACCAATGGCATGCCACAAGATCAGACATTATGACAAAACTTTAGAATGTCCCCAACTCCATGTTAATAACAATATGTAAATCAGCAGAGACCAGGCTCGCCATTTGGTCCTGCTGAGAGGTCATCCAGCCTGTGAATGAAGAGTTCCAGTGAGAGAAAATGCCTCCGCCAGAGGAAGACCATCTCACTTTCAGACAGCTCTAATCCTCAGCAAGCTGTCCTCTAATCAAATTTGTTTCTGCAATATCGGCCAAACAACCAGGAGAAGGTATGGCATGGTGTAAAAAACACTGGAGTGTGCCTCTGGTCCTGGATTCAAATCCTGCCTCTGATACTTACTAGCTGCATAACCTTGGGCCAAGTCACTCAGTCTCTTTTGGCTTCAGTTTCCTCATCTGTAAAATGAAGGCTTTGGGCTACATGATCTCTGAGGTCTGTCTAAATCTGCTCTCTCCCACAGGAAAAGCTCCCCCTAGGTTCCTCTCCTCCAGGCTAAACATCCCCAATTCTTTCAACCAAGATGCATATAACAAGGACTCAAGGCCCTTCACCATCCTGGTTGTCTTTTCTGGAGGCTCTTTAGCTTAAGAATGCCCTTCCTAAATTGTGGCACCTAAAATGAAATATTCCAGATGTGCTGTGAGTGGTACAGAGGAACTATCATCTCACTGGCAGCTGGTAGTACAGTGGATAAAGGGCCAGGCCTGGACTTAGAAGACCCGAGTTCAAATCCAGTGTCAGACACTTATTAGCTGTGTGACCCTGTGCAAAGTCACTTAACATACCTGTCCTGATTTCCTGTACAGTAAAATGGAGATAATAGAGTATCCACCTCTCAGGGTTGTTGGGAAGATCAAATGAGATAACATTTATAAAATGATCGGTGAGGCACAAAGTGGTCACTTACAAAATGCTCGTGCCCTTCAACTTTCCCTCTGTTCCTGGAAGCTGTGTCCTTCTTAGTGTAGCTTAAGATCTAATTAGCTTTCTGGTTGTTGTATCATACTGCTAACTCATACTGAGCTTGCAATCTAGTAAATCTCCAGGTTTGTATGATATTTATGTATTATATATTTCTACACATTTACATGTATCATATATACACAAGCCTGTGTGTATATATGTATGTGTATAGATATACACATACACACACAAAATAATACTTTTAAAGGCACAACTAATACTTGTCTTCCCTCTGCCCTTCCCCTTTCTATATATGTAAGTATTAATTGTGCCTTTAAAAGTATAAAAATATGATACAAAACATATAATACAATGATATATAATATATACATGGATATATAAAGTCTCAAACTAAAACCATAGTTTATGTCTATCACTGTCTTTTGGAAGGTGTCTTATAAAAGCAAGCAGGAATCATTTCTTTTCCTAAGCACAGGGCAGACAAAACAGAAAGTGCTTTCTGGCGCCAGTCACTTCCTCCCAAACCAGAACATTAGTGAAATTTTTCAAAAAATTCAAGTAGAGTAAGAAAGGTTAACTACACCACAATGTTTGTGCATTTTGAAAACAAATACTAGACTAAGGGATATAACTGATAAATGAGTACATCAAGAAAAAATAGCATAATTCAACCAAAGACTAGCCAAAGGGGGAGATTTATGCATCATCTAGGGACTGGACAAAATGCTAAGGTCCTTTCCATATAAGATGCTACAATTCTATGATTCTAAATCATCTTCAATTTATTTATGCTTATTTTCCCCTTTGGATACTAACTTAAAAGTCCCAATTTTATGACTCAGATATTTTACTATGTATTTTTTACTGCTGATCCATGATCGTTATCTTGGCAGGAAATCGCCTCATTTGACAGTTTGATAAAACAACAGCAACAACTAAAAAAAAGACTTTTTTTTAAAGAAAAAATGATTTGATTACTGTCTTTAAGTATTTGAAGGGTTTTAACAAGAGAGAAGCTAATCAGTTGTCCTTCATATCCACATAAAACTGAAATAAGTTTAAACCTGGCAATTTTGGTTGGAAATAAAGATGTCCTTCTTGACTATCAAGGTAACAAAACACTGGAAATGATGCTGAAGGAAGGCTTATTTGGTCCTATCAATGGAGATCTTCACACAGAAGCTGCATGGGCAAAATACCAGGGGAAAGGTGCTGGGTTTAGGAACAACAGGACTAGTGATATAGAGATAGGTTTGAATCCTAGCTCTGTTTATTACTGGTATGACTCTGAGCAAGTCACTTTATTTCTCTGGGATTCAACTCCTCTATTTTTAATATGGGGGAACTGGACTAATCAACTTCCATGATACTTCCATCTCTAAATCTATGACACTAGGAAACAATGAATATTCTCTTGTGGGGAGTTTCTACTAAAGAGCTCAAACATCATTGGAATTATTTGTTATCTTCATGATTTGAGGTCCTAAATTCCCAACCACTAATAGTTAAAATCAATTTAAGAACCTCAGAGGGAAAAAAAAATCTCTGATAAGGGTTGAGTATTCAAGATATATAGACAACAGAAAGTAAGGAGTCAAAGGATATAAACTCATAATTCTCAAAAGAATTACAAACTATTAGTAACCACATAAAAGTGCTCCAAATGACTAATAAAAGAAATGCAAGGGAAAACAACCTCGAATCTTCATCTCATGTCCAGCAAATTGGCAAAGATGACAAAAGATGAAAATAGTCAATACTGGATAGGCTGGGAAAAGACAAGCACACTTAATACACTGCTGAAGCTGTGAATCAGTAGAACCAATCTGGAAAGCAATTGGAAATTATGTAAATAAAATGTCAAAAAATGTCCACGTCCTTTGAGCCAGAGATTCCAAAAATATTCACAGCAGCACTTTTTGTAGTAGCAAAGAAGGGAAAACAAAGGAGATGCCTACCAGCTAGTTCAACAAATCATGGCACGTAAATGTAAATAGTAAGGGGTTATATGAAAAGCCATAAATGGTGACTCCAGAGAAGAGCAGGTAGAGTCCACACAAAGGTTATGGGACCCAGGGGACCCAGGGTGGTATCAAAGATCAGAAAGAAGCTGGGGGCAGCAGCCTGAGCTGACAAGGCTGTCATACTGGTCCTGAACCACAGTATATATTCTAGCCACATCACCAAGAATTACCTATGCAAACCCAAGAACAACATCTGTGGTGCTGATTTTACTTGGTTCAAAATCTGGAAACAGGGTCGATGTTCTTTAAGAAGGCTACACCTTCTAGTTTTGACACAAAAGGAGAGGAGGTAGGTGGTGAGGGAGACACACCAGAGAAAGGCACTCTGGTTGCAATAATTTCACACTAGCATTTCTGCTTCCAAATGGTCAGGGCTACAGTAATGCAGAACTTTCAGGGAATGGAATGGCAATAGTTTGTGGAAAAGTTTGTACTCTGGGGGCGGCTAGGTGGCGCAGTGAGTAGAGGGTTGGCCCTGGAGTCAGAAGGACCTGAGTTCGGATCCGACCTCAGACACAATGCACATGCAAACAAAAACCTAGCCGTGTGACCTTGGGCAAGTTACTTAACCCCAATTGCCCTCCAAAAAGCAAAAAAAAAAAAAAAAAAGTTTGTACTCTGATTTTAGTTTCTACATCCCCAGGAGAAGGACTACATAAGAACATATCTATGAGTTTCTTCAGCTGGGCAAGCTGGCTATCTACCTCATTGTGAAGCATCCTTAGGAGATCAGCTCAGACAGCTTCCACTTGGTAGACACTGGCTTTTTTTAAAGATATTAATTGGTCATGCAGAATTATTTTCTTCTTCCTTTTTCTTTAAAAAAACATTTCTACATTATAAGGGATGATTATCTGGGTAGGGGAGGAGGCAAGATGGAAGGGGAAATTAAGTGATATAAAGATAGCAATAAAAACCTCTTTTCTCGAAGATTTTCTTGCTGTCTCCTGAGCTCACCGGAAGGTATCCAAACAGGTTTAGACTCATTAGCATGGTCATTCTTGTGCCTGAAGACAGGAGGTGGCCACAAGATCTAGAGGGAAAGCCTTCCTGCTCTCTGACCCCATGATCACAGGGTGAACCGTTCTACTACCAATGCAAAAGCAATAAAACAGCACTAGAGCAGGCCAGCCAGGGAACTGTGGACTAACCTTGGATCCCAACAGAGTTTAATTACTGAAATGCTCAAGGGTCCTCATTATAAGGAGGTTCTATAGGAGGACGCTTGGACGCTGACAACAATGTTGTAATGCGATTCTGGTGTTAAAGACTAACATAAGGACCAGATTTAATCACTCACACCCTAACACAGGTATACAGAAAATGTTTACACTCTAGAAGCCCTCTCATATCAGCTATAAGATCCTACTAGACTATTTGAAAATTTTTCCTTTCAGTTCTCTGTCCCAACAAGAAACACCATGTGACTAAAAGATGGTGGCAGATGCTTTCTGCATACCTCTTCAAACTCCTAAAAACCTTAAAGGAAACCAGGGAAGTTATCAGATATGGAAGAACTACACTTGATTTTACAAGACAAGAAAGAAACAACTCCTTCTTCAACCATGTAAAAATGTCATGGATTTTCACTGGAGAACTTTAATATTTAAGAATTCTTACTCTGAGCACAAGCAAACTCAGATTTGTGACTGCCTTCTTATATCTCCCCCAACAGGCACACCTAACCATCCCTACCCCAGCAGGAATTAGTGGGCACTGATTTTGCCAAGCCACAAGTTAGAGGGAGCAACTCAGTTAGACTTGACTGAAAGGGAACTAGAAAACCTAGCCAGGGTTCTCTACCACATTCCCTTCCCCACCAAGCCCTTGGCAGGGACCTATAGCCCAACATAAAGGGACAGGAGCAGCCCTGTAGCTCAACCCCTCCCTCGGGTGACTAGGGTGCCTGTGTATCAGTGGGAAGAGGAGTAAAACAACGAGTGAGGGGGGGACTGTAACAAAGAAAACCTGAATTCAAGTCTAGGGCACAAAACAGATGAAGCCAACAGAGAAGATCCTGAAAACTGAAGGAGTGAAACTTCAGATCACTGAAAAGCTGCAAGAAATTTCAAAGTGGTTCAAAAGGGAACTAAAATTCAGAAAAGAAATTTGGAATGAATTTAGGCTAGAAATTTTCAATGAAAAATTTAAAATCAATTAGAATAATCAGAATTGAATACATGATGAAGAACCTCTTCAATGAAGTAAAAACTGAGACAGAGTCAGAACATAAAAATAGTGAAGTAGATTAAAATTCAGAGAAGATACAAAAGGCAACACTTTAAGAGAACACAAACTCTACACAAGCCTAAATGACAGATCTTAAAGACTAGATGCACTAGGATGATATGAGGTTTATAGACTTCCCAGGAGAAAACCTTACAAATCAAAAAAGTGTGAAGACCACAATGCAAGAACTAATTAGGAGAAAACTGTCCAAAACTTCTGAAAACAGACAACAAAGCATCGATGGAGAGAATTCACTGATTACCACTAGGGGAAAAATACAAAATCCTAGTTAATGGTTAAATTTAGCAATTTCAATGCAAGAGGCCAGTAAAACAGCCTTCAAAATGGAAAGACAAATAGGACCATTTGACATTCATGAAAAATTTCTCAAGATGCAATCATTTCTCTGCCTCTTAAGGACAGGGAAAATGTAAAAGAATTTGAAATCAACCTGTTGGTAGAGATGTTTCTTTAAAATGAGTTGAACCAAACATGACCCCAAAAATATGCCATGAGAAGGCACCTCCTATTCTGTCTCTCCTTCTTTAAAAGGTGGGGTCTGTAGGTATGGAACTATATATATATATAACGTTGGGGCAGGGGGGAGGCTCTGTTATGAAGAATGGTTCTCTGGGAGAAAGGGAGGTGGTATACTTAACTATTTAAGAAATTTAAAAAAAAAAAAGAAAAAAGAAGCTTAAGTGATATAAATAAAAAGATATCAATAAAGAAGGGTTTTAAAACAAGCTGAGCCCAGCACTATTTCTTTTAGACTATTATTTTTTCTGGCAGCATTTTGCTAGGAATTAATCTTCTAATGACACAGACTTTAGTTGGGAGCAATTTCTTAGTACTATACCTATATTCAGGGGCGGATGGAGAAGGATGATGGTAGTACTCACTCATTTAAAAGAAAAACTCTGACTATTCAGCTAGAAGAGCTCGAGTCTCATTAGGGCCCAAGTGAGCAGGACTATAAACTATTTTTATTCTGTAAAGGAAGAAAATTTCAAATGGTAAAATCTTTATTGTAACTGCTGCTAAGGGAGATGTCGCTATCACGGTTACCAGAGGAGAGTGGATGCAGACAGATAACTAATCACCCCCTCCTGTCTTGGCCCCTTCCTAGCCATGTGCCTGAGGGCAAGTCACCTAACCTCACCTTCTGTCACTCAGGCAGATGTCCAAGAGGAAGGCACAGGGGATTCTAAGAAATGATTGTCTATCTGCACTAATGGAAGGGGTTTCCTACACTGATAAAATCCCAAAGAGAAAAAGTCCATTTGAAAGGCACAAGCAGAGTGCTTTCCCAATGGGGGCTCCCCCTTACCAATGAAATCACTGGTCTAAAATCAGAATAAAGAAAAATGTTTAATATTTATTTAGGCTAATTATGTAACATTTCTATGGTGCTGATCTAGAAAATTAGGTAGACCATTAATAAAACTCATACATATGCCAATAATTTTAATATGTATGTACATGGAAGGTTGGATTAGTCAAGGAATCCTGGACAGTTTCCTATCAGTTAGTAACAATAATTGCTAGCATTTAGTTCTTTAAGGTTTGAAAAGTGTTTTACAAATATTTCATGTGAGAGAGCTGCTATTCTTATCTCCCATTTTATGGATAAGGAAACTGAGGCAAACAGACTTGTGATTTGCTCAGGATCACATATCTAGAAGTGTTGGAGTTGGGATTTGAACTCAGGTCTTCCTGACCAGTCCCAGCACTCTATATGCTGGACTACCTAGCTGCCCCTATCACAGCTTTCTCAGAGCCTCTGAAGGTGGCAGGCAATATGAAGAAATTTCATTTTCCTGCATGACTCAGTCTATATTTTTTTTTCAGGGACATTCTGTAATCTAGATGAATATAGATCTAGACCACTCTGAAGACAAAGTCTGAAAAAATTCTCATTAGGGTTGCTTGGCTATGAAGAAAACTCCAGACCACTACGGATCTCCAAAATACTATTATAAAAGTGCTTCCAAATTCTAAACACTGGCTATATGTTGTAGCAACACCCCAAGAAAATAATTAGCAGAAAAGAAAACAAAAACAGCCACTGAAGGAATTCAATGTTCACTGTGGTCTGGAAGAGGGTTTACAGTCTTGAATGCTGTGATGCCAGCAGAAGTTAGGAATGCGGGCCTGGTCATAAACTAGGTCTATTTTGATAAGCCTAGCTAAATTCAGAAATCAAACATCAACAAATGACTGGCTAACAAGTGATGGAATTTTGGGATAACTCAGACTAATATTTATTTAAGGTTCACTGTAATTTGTGCTGGTGTAGGGAATAACCACACTAATGAAACCATGGATTCTTTTGAAGAAATAAGTAACCCAAAATACCATTAAAACTTTAATCAAAGCAGAAATTAATTGCTAACCATAACCAATTAACTAGACAAAACTCAGATGTCATTGACAACTTTTTGAAAAGCATGCCAATTACTCAAATGAAAATATCTAGTTATTTAGTTCTTAGAATAAATTCTCACCTTGACCAATATATTTTCAAATGTTGACAGCAGAAATAGGAGCACCCGGTCTAAGTCACAGTGGTGAACCAACTTTGAACAAATCTAAACCATCATTTCAAAACACGGGAAAACGTAAGTCTATATTCTACTGTCAGTGTACAGGAGGGGAAGATGACAGTCTTGTGCAAGAAGCAACAGGCAAGTACTTAGATTTCCAAGTAACCAAGTCATTGTGCATTGTGCCAACAGATCTATGAGTACAAGATACATTGTGGTCTAGTTTCATTAGAATTAATTTTAAAAAATGAATCTTCTACGAAAGACAGTTTTCTTTAAAAAGAATAAAAGGACAGCAATGAGTAGTGCCACTGACATGCCTGGCACAGATCATGGGAATTTCTAGATGCTGCAGAGCAATAATGGTGCCCCTCTGCTCCAGACTCTTGCTTGCCTTGCTGGCTGAACTGCTTTAAATTTGCCTCTCACTTACAGGAGTAAGAGTGACTTTTGTTGTGTAAACCAAGACTGGTCACCTCTAGATTTACAGTTTGTCAAAAGCCATTGGTATCTGAATTGCAACTCCCTCTCTCAGGCGTCAGTACAAAACTGTGTGATGATGAGTTGGATTCAATAAAACAATATTTTCTGTCCGTCTTACATTCAGAGCTCAAGAGCTCAGAAGCTACCGATAAAGAATTTACTTTTAAAGACTTGCTATAAAGCTGTCAGGTTCAATGCAGCTGATGGCCCAGTGGAGAGAGGGCAATGCCTGGAGTCTAAAGAAACAAACCCGAGTTCAAATCTGGCCTTAGATATGTACTAGCTGTATTACCCTGGGCAAGTCATTTAACCTGTTTGCCTCAGTTTCTTCATCTGTAAAATGGGGATCCTAACAGCACCTACCTCCCAGGGATTTTGTGAGGATCAAATGAGATAAGTATAAAGTGCTGTGCATAGTAAGCAGATGTGAACATAAGCTATTAAACATTCTTATAATATCTCACATTAGCTGTGGCCCAAGGAGCAAATCTGGTGCTGCCCACTGCATATAAGCAGGAGTTATATAGACACACCCCAGAGACTTTCAAACAAATGGCTAATACTTTTGGCTTTCAAATTAAACTCTTTAAAGATCCTGGACTATATATAGAAAAGATTATTACCCTTTTGGAAACAATGGCTCATTTTTACTGAAATTGAGCTTAACAATAGAATTATTTGGAATTGAAAAATACAGAATACTGAACTGGGTTATGAACAATTATATTAGAATATTTGTTTTTAAAAAATGGCATCAACAGGACATCAAGCATGTCCTGTGTGACAACATTGTGTGAAGCCAGATAAAAGCACTACTGTAAAGATTCAATTGCCTTTTCATAGGACACTTTTTTTTTCTTTTTGGAGGGCAATTGGAATTAAGTGACTTGCCCAAGGTCATATGGCTAGTAAGTGTTAAGTGTCTGAGGCCCTATTTGAATTCAGGTCCTCCTGACTCCAGGACCAGTACTCTATTCACTGCAACACCTAGCCACCCCAACACAGGACAATTTTCTAAAGAAACCTGTCCCCAGTTCCTAACTTGAGATAAGGATCACAAAAAATAAAGTGGGAGAATGGAATATTTCCATACTGCCTGAAGCCTAGTTTTGACTGGTACACACTTAATGACACATTTGATTCACACTGAATTTTTAACAAAGTATTTTTAAAAGAATAAATAGCAACCCAAGAGTCACATGCTTAATACTTACCGTTCCTTTGCTAGCTAAAGAATTTGCAGACTTTGTTACATGGCACAGTGAGCTGGGACATTTCAATTCTTTTTTTTTTTTTTAATAAGCAATTGGGGTTAAGTAACTTGCTCAAGGTTACACGGCTAGTCTTTATTTGTGTGTGGGTGCTCATTTTCTGAGGCCGGATTTGACCTCGGGTCATCCCAACTCCGAGGCCGGCGCTCTTACTCACTGCGCCACCTAGCCGCCCCGACATTTCAATTCTTAATGTGCAAATCTGAATCCAAATTAGAAGCAAATCCAAACTGAGTTCAAGAGAAATGTTTTTTTCTAAGTGGACACATAACACAAAACTGGACAAGTCTGAACTGCCACCAAAATGGTTTCACACCAGGTCTCAACTACAAGTTGTGGTTCACAACTTAAAAATTCTGATAAAGACAATGACATGAACCTACTACAACTCACTTTTTCCATTTTTTATTTATTTTCTGAGCAGGGATTTTTAAAAAATATAATTTGAAAACACTTTTTCTACTTCCCACAGATATTAGGTTAAACAAGTATTATTGACTAGCAAGACAGTGAGGTAGGAGTAGTTTGTGAGGAAAACCAGTCCTATGTTCAATTAGATGAGGCCTCTCAATTCTAATTTGTCGCTGGGTGACCTTGGGAACAAGTCAGTCATTCTCTTCTCCAGGTATGAATTTTCTCATCCAAAAAAAGAGGGACTGGGTCAATATTACCTCTAAGATCCCGGATTCCCTTGAATTTAAAGTTCTGGAGTATTATAATTATTTGCTGAAAGGAGGTGTTTTTTGGGGGGGTGGGTATGGTCCTAGACTGAAGAGATTACTTAAAAAAAAAAAAAAGCTAAGAAATTCTAAGTTCTAAAAAAAATTTTTTTTGCTTCCTGGAGGGAGGAAGGCAGGGCAATTGGGGTTAACTGACTTGCCCAAGTCACTTGCCCAAGTGTTAAGTTTCTGAGGCTGCATTTGAACTCAGGTCCTCCTGACTCCAGGGCCAGTGCTCTATTCACTAGCCACCCCAAAAAAACCATTTTAAGTGGGATTCTCAAAATAAGACTAATCAGAAAATCACCTTTATACACAGTCACACAAGCAGTGAGTTAACAAGCATTTATTAAGTACCTACTATGTGCCAGGTACAGTGTAAAGTGCTGATGCTACCAAGAAAATCAAAAGCCAATCCCCTGCTCCCAAAGAGCTCACAGTCTAATGGCAGAGACAACAGGAAAACAACTATGTACGACAAGTTGTATGCAGGATAAACTGGAACTAATCAACAGAGGGAAGACACTAGCATTAAGTGGGACAGAGAACGACTTCCTGTAGAAGGTGGGATTTTAGCTGAGAGTTGAAAAAAGGGCAGGGAAGCCAAGAGGCAGAGATGATGAGGGAGAGTGTTCTAGGTATGGAAACAGTCAGTGAAAATGCCTAGTCAGGAGATGTGGAGTGTCTTGTTCAAGGAAGAGCAAGGTCTAGGTTCTTGTTTGAATAAGGAATAAGAAGACAGAAAAAGTTGAAGGGGGTCAGGTGATGAAGGCCTTTGAGTGCCAAAGAGAGGATTTTAGATTCTCAATCCTGGAGATAAATGATAGGGAAGGTGAGATCAGACCTGTGCTTTAAAGATCAATCTGACAGCTGGCTGTGGTTTGCACTGGAGTAGGGAGAGACCTGAGCCCCCCAGCAGGCTACTGCAATAGCCAAGGTATTAAGTGATAAGGGCTTGCTTAAGAGCAGTGAAAGAGTCAGAGGAGAGAAGGGGGCACATATAAGAGATATTACCCAGGTAAAAAAGAGAAGACTTGGGCACCAGACTGGATATAACAGGGCAGGACTGAGAGGAAGGACTCAAAGATGATTGATCCCTAGAGCCTGCATGACTGGGAGGATGGTGGTGTCCTCAAGAGTAATAGGAAAATTCAGAAAAAAGACAGGATGGGGATGGGAAGAGAATGAGTTGTTTTGGACACGCTGAGTTTCGGATGTCTATGGGACACCCAGCTCAAGATGTTCAGTAATTCAGGAAATTTTCAGTTCAAGTTTTGGAAAAAGTTCCATGGTTAGGATTTTCCAAAAAGTAATAAATTTCAAACACATATTATTAGCCTTCCAATTTATATCTAAAACTGCTTCTTTCTTTTCTTTTATTCCTTTGTTCTTACTCACATTCTTCTCTTCTGAAAGCTTTTCACATCTACATTTCTTAAAATAAGAGGGGTAAAATATAAGAATTGGGAGAGACTGATAAAGTTTTTTTTATCAGTCCTCAGAATTACATTTCTGAATTATTACTTTCAAGCTCTAGGCATTACAACTTCACTCAGCATGCAGTTCAGTAGCTAACACAAATACATGTTTAATACTACTGGGCTTCATGAAGAAGCTGTCAATGGGAGTTATACGTACTTATAACCTTCTAGAAACCGTGCCATGAACCTCATTTATTTCAGCGATGTTTTAGAATGTAAGTAAAAGAAAACTAGACTCAGTGTAAGAAGATTTAACCAGCAGCATTTATTAGGACCACAGCTCAGAGCTCAGAAGAGGCCTCAGGGGTCATTTGGTTCAATTCTTTCATTTTACAAATGAGTAAGTGAGGCCAAGGTGAAGGGGACTTGCCCAAGGTCGCACAGTTAATAGTGGCAATTCTGGGACCTGAACCCAGGCCTTCAGGCTCCACTGGTATTAATTGATCACCTTGACCAAATGAACACTGAGGAAGATGGCTGAGACAGTTTG
The DNA here is from genome assembly GCA_011680675.1 of Gymnobelideus leadbeateri. Classification (NCBI taxonomy): domain Eukaryota; kingdom Metazoa; phylum Chordata; class Mammalia; order Diprotodontia; family Petauridae; genus Gymnobelideus; species Gymnobelideus leadbeateri. Next base: position 104,077 of record WOXC01000911.1, read on the forward strand.
AGACACCAACACAGTGCCTGTCATAGTTAGCTTTTGAAAAATGCCTTCTCCACTGATCTTATGTTCTGCACAGGCGATTCAGAGCCATATTGTGTGCCTGGGGTTCCTTCTGAATAAGAGTGGCCCACAGTGTCAACTTTTCCAATCACATGTATTACTGAGCAGATCCCAAGTCTCTTATTTATGTCACTGAATTCTCAACCCTAAGAATATCCATACAGGTTCCAATAAATTCAGATGGGGCAGAAAAGAATAGAAAAAGGAACCTATGCCCTTGGGTGTATTAACTTCTAAGTACAATGAGACAATAACCCCAAATTCCGCCCTTTGGGTACTTAGGGACATATAAAGCTAGTACAGTGAAATAGCCACCAGGTTTATTTCAAATCACTCCCATACCCGCAAATCTGCTGCTCTGCACGGTCAGGATACATTAAGAAAATTAACAGGGAAGAAAAACAACCTGTTTAAACTGGCAGGGTAATTTTATTCATATGTAGAAGCAAGAAAAGAGCTTGGCAATGTAGGTCAAAGACTGAATGACTAAAAAGTGATTTTAACTTTACTTGTAGGACACAAGTTTTCTCCCCTTACCAATTCTTTCTCTAGCTGAGACCAAAGGTTTTTTAGGTCAAGTCAAGCAAAACAACAACAACAACAACAACAAAAAAAAAAACCCCAACCGACAGAAAAACAAAAAAACCTCAAAACAAAAAGTTCCCTTGTAAGGAGTTTGCTGATGACCCCATGGAGTCCTCTACTTCTTGGGTTGAAAAGAAAGCAGGGAACTTTAGACAACAAAACCACAACAATGACAAAAGGAAGGAAAAATCAATCAGGGACATCTGATCTAACTGGAAAGGGAGGCAAACACTGAGAACCAGCTTCCATTTTTGCTCTCTGCTGCTTCACACAATCAGGGCCCTCAAAAATAAAGGAAATATCCTGTATCAGTCAGATTAGATGATTTCTAGATTTAAAAAAAAAAATCAATTTAACTTGCACAGCAGAGGCATCTGGTCAGGTTCCCCCCTTTCCCCCCCACCTCTGACATAAATTAATGTCTAAGTCAAAGTCTTCTACATGCAAACCTCTAAACTAAAAAAATCAATATTCATTAAAAAATATGAAAGAACTAAAATAATGTATTTCAGATAAACCAAAATTGGCCTTACCTATAAGAGGGTAAACTCAGTGGTTAAGCACCTACATAACGAATTTGCCAAACTTAAAGTAAACATTAAATAGGTTACGGCCCATTTTCAGAGAAGTACCCATATGTAAATAGGCAGATGAACCCTGCCCAAGTTCAGACAAAATCTCCTCTCTGCACTTGGGTGGGGCACCTAAAAGAAAAAAAAATTCAGAATCAGTTTACTAAAGTAAGCACTCTACCCAAAATCTTCTCTGAATTCATTATGAAGAAATCCAACAAAAAATGGCCAATTTTTAAAGTAAAAGTTTAAAAATATTTCTGAAGATGTATAAAATAAGCAAGTAATTTCACCTTGATACTAAGTAAAACAATCCATTTGTGCTCTTCCATAAATGGAGACGGTATGTTATGAAGTATTTGTATTTACTTCATCCTAATTAATAAGCTATTTATTAGAGAAATTAAATCTCTTGAATGAGTCACACATTTAAAACCAGAAGTCAAAGTTTAGGCATGTATAGAAAATAATCTGAAAATGAAATATACTAATTCTTGAAAACCCCTAATTTCAGAAGCAGGAAAATCCTAATTCTGAATCATTCCTCTGAATCATATTACAAGGTACACAGTGGCTACAATTCTAAAGAAATAAAGAGTTGTCTTATTAAAAACTATGCCTGCACCAAGACCTACAAGGATTAACAGTAATACAAGAGATTCACTTATTTCTTTCATTTCCTCCTACTTTCCCAAGGAAATGACACTTTCCATCACATCCATACCAAGTTTCAGCAACAAAAGAGCTCAGGATTTTCTGAGGCACTTTCTGAACATCCCAAACAGGAGAGCAACGTTTACCACACCAGTGATTTGTTCACAAACACCTTTTCTCTAACCTCACTGAGGACCATTCCCTCTCTTCCCTTAAAGTCCATTACAAACTTGTTTCTCTCCCTCCTTCTGACTCTTCTTTCTTCTGCCTCCTAAGCCCTCCGTCTGGCCCTCTCTTCTATTCCTCTCTGGGAGTTCATTCATTCTATAATGTCTTTAAACTCAATACTCTGCTGAATGATTACTAACACCACTCTTGACTTTTCAGACAGCTCCAATTCCATATTTTCAACTACCTACTAAACATTTGTTCTTAGCAGTCTGTTCCATGATTACCTGAAATGCTACATATCAGAAACAAATGACCATCTACCCCAAAGACTCTCCTCCTGACTTCCCTATCTCAGTTAATAGAACCAACATTCTTCCAGTAATTCAAACCTGAAACCACTGGTTCCTTAACTTCAAGTCAATCACCAGTGATGTTTATTTTTCAAAATGTTTCTCATACACATATCTTCTTCCCACGGTTGCTACTCTGTTGTATCTCTTCACTTCTGGATTATTGCAATTTCCAACGGATTTAGCTCCTTCCCTCTCCCTGCCATTGGGAAGGCCTCCATCAGACTCAATCTTCCTAAAACCATGCTATCGTGTCACTCTCCTGTGCTCACAACTCTAAGATTCCTTCTCACTCACTCAATTCTGCCCTCCTCTCCCCAGTTTTCCAGATCTTCAAAAGCTAACCTCCAATCTTACCAATTTAAGCTTCTAGGTCTACATTCTCCATGAAACTCACTCTGAGTCCCTGATTCTGGTGCCTGATATGATGCACTGTATCACTACCTAACAGGCTAGTATTCCTCTCTGTCAATCTTGTGTCTTTAACCACAATACAACCTACCTAAAAGCAAGGAGCAATTTCTTCTGCCACCCTGAAAAGTTAGCATAATTCTTGGCCTCATAGTAGGTCCTTTTGCTATATGATAGTTCTTGAAATATGTCAAAACAGAACTATGTTTTCACACTTTTATAGGTCAAATTTGATGGAATAAATCTTTCTGGTTAATCAAATAGGCTCCAATACATATGTAAAGCTGAGCCTAAAGAGTAATGATTGATGTCCAGCTGTCACTGAACCCCTCACACACTATAACCACTAACTGTTAAATGTCAGTTGCAGACTACTTCCTCAGACTCTCTCTTGTGGTGCCCAAATACCAGCCTTTAAAGATGTCTTGACTGAATACCTCAAGTGGATCCAGTGGGCCAGGTCGATCACGATTTGTCTCATGCCCACTGACAGTACTGCAACTTTTGCCTGGAGCACCCTCTGAGTCTCTCCCCAAAGCTATGCTAGGATCAAACGGACAAGCTATTTTGGTTAGGCAATCATTGCTCATCTGAATTAGACGTCCTAGACAACAAAGAACTCATTGGACTATAATAGATTTGTGAGGAATTATAATAAGTAAATCCCAATTACAATCCTATAACACGAAAAGGACTGCCACTCAATGGCTCTTTCTGTTCCAAGGTTAGATGATAAATAGAAAAGTTTCTGTCCAGACACTAAGTCACCATATTTTCCTCAACACAACAAAAGCCAGATAGTAAGGAAACATGTGATATAGCATCTACACCCACTTCTCAGACTGTTGGGAATTCTGAAAGAACCAAATAGGAGCAGACCAAGGAGCTGTTCAACAGCACTGTGATTCTATTCCACATCCCAAACAAACAGAGATCCTGATGCTGCCAGTTGTAAAGAAAAACTCTTAATATTCCATTAGGGTCAGGGCAGCTAGGTGGCGCAGTGAATAGGGTACCAGCCCTGGAGTCAGGAGGACCTGAGTTCAAATCTGTCCTCAGACACTTGACACTTACTAGCTGTGTGACCTTAGGCAAGTCACTTAACCCCAACTGCCCTGCCCACCTCCCTCCAAAAAAAAAAAAAAAAGATCCCATTAGGGTGCTGGCCCTTATAATGAGATGAGATGGACTTTTTAAGAAAAAAAATGAAATTTTAGTTTCATTAAAAAAATCTTTTCACAATTTTATTGAAAAAAAAAAAAAGAGTTTTTCTTTCTTTTAGTGCAGGACTTTTCCCCTGCAGGGGAGAGCAGATTTAAGCTTTTGTTTCTTCTGCATCAAACTGGGACCATCTCATTCCATGAGGTAGCACCAATCTCAAGTGACTCCCAGCACTCCAGACCCCATAACTTCCATTGTGAAGATGTTCATTCATTTTAGACACATGATCCCATTTACCTGCTTTCTTTCCTCATGAATATTCTCTGCTTTCTCTGTTTCACTATTAATCTTAAAAAAAAAAAAAAGGCTTTTTCATGGTGAGAGGTAGATAAGTGTGAAGGTTGATCTTGGAGCCAGGAAGCTCCAAGTTCAAATTCAGCCCCACAGGTAAGTCCCTTAAGCTCCCAGTGCTCTAGGAACTGGAGTTCAGGCAACTCTTAGACTCCAAATTGCAGAGAAGGTCTGGCCTACTCTGGTAGAAGGGCTTTCTTAATGTGGGAGGAAACCAGTAGGTACAGTCCCTGTCCCTGTGGTGAAAATGAACAACACAGACTCACACGTTCCCAATCCAATCTCAGATGGTAGCTAAAAAAGCTACCATTTTTTTTTATAGCTTGGTTCCATTTCTTCTAATTGATGTTTTTCACAGTGATAACCCACTATAAGATGATAACTCTTAATCTCTATGGAGTGGAGAAACTATTTCATACTGAAGACTCTTCACCTGGAAAAACATATGTAACAACACAGACTTGAGTATCACCTTCTCTGATGCCAAACCCTCCCATGCCTCTTTTAAAACTTATGCTAAAGGTATTCCACAATCTACCAAATTGAGGGTTGCTACTGGGAAGGAGGGTAAAAAGGAGAGAGGAATGTCTGTTCCACACATCTCCCTGGGCAAACCAGATGCAATCACCTCCCTACATATGAGGTCATTAAATATATAACAGATTCCTCATCCTGCTAAGAGTCACATTTCCACACTTTACCAAATTCTTCATTGCACACTTCAGCATCCAAACAAAATGAAAAATGGATTTTCATCAGTATTAAGCTTTACACAAAGAGAAGTTCTTTCTTCCTTTCTGTTGCTTTGAAGAGGAAATATTAACTTACCAGTACACAAACCCTTAATCTTCCCAAATGATGCAGTCTGGGGCAGTGGAAGGCCTAGATTTGCAGCCATGAGAGCCTGGTCCCAGGCTGCTCAGTTGCCCCCACGGTGCCACCTTGCACGGCTTCAATTTCCTCATTGTGACAGATTGTACAAGGAGGGTGTGGGACTAGATGACCTCCAGATTTATGACATATAATCCTAAATGTTAACACTGAGAACACCTGCTAAGTCCACACCACAGATGCTATTTTTAAAAATAATAAACTTGAGAGAAGGGGACATACAACACTTTTCTCCTTAATACAAGCAGAGCATGATGGACTATAAAAAAGCATGGAGTCAGAGGGTCTAGTTTCTAATTCTACTTACATTTACTACCTGTGTGACCTTTGGTAAATTATTTAACCTCTCTGGTCTTAGGTTATCTTGTCTGTAAAATGACAGGGAGCAGAGGCTGATGAGGCTCTCCACCCCAGGTTTCTTCAAGTTCTCAATCTTCAGATCTGGCTAAAGCCCAGCTGTCCTGGTCCTTAGTCCATGTTTCATAAAGCAATCCCTTCTCATGTCATCAAAGGAAACTGAAAGGAATCTTCCTAGCATTTTTAAATCCAAGCCTCCAAAACAACTGAGTCCCTGTTTTTATTTGCTGAATATGACAACCACACAAAAAGCACTGTCCTTGCTCACCACTAAACAGAAGTTTGATTAGGTTCCATTAGCAATGACAACAATGGTGATGAGTCCTTAAAAGGTTTTGAGAAGTTTTGCTGGCTAAAGGTATTAAGACCATAAACTGCAAGTTCCAACCTTACTTTTGGTTAATTCCAGTGGATTCCAGGGTCCCAGTTCTCACTTAGGCATCTCAAATCAAAGTGAAACTCGAATAGGCGGCCTCCCCCAGACTCATTTTCATTTAAGCATTCACAGGTGTCAGTATACTCCAGGCTTTGATTATCCGTTAAATTGACAGATCAGAACTGCCCCTGGCTGTGGCAGGACTCAAAACTCATTTTCTCTTAAAAAAAAAAAAAAAAAGAAACAAAAAAACAACAACGGAAAAAAAAAGTTTTCTCAGCTTCAGCTAATCCTCTAAAGTACAAATTTCATTAGTTCCCGAGTCTTTTTTCTGAAGCTGTCAACATTTCAAAGACAAATATTTTCTTCTGCACCACATCTAAGCTAGAGTCAAAATGACTGGTTAATGTCAAGTTCACTGAATCAATGACTGAAATTTTGTTTGCTATGAAAATATCTGGATGGGGGATGGGGGTGGGGTAGGGGTAGTGGAGGAATGGAATCTCGAGAAGGAAGGCTATATGATATACACCTGATGACCTCCCCCCCCCCCCCAGACTATCACTATGCACTGGAAAGCATCACAGCTGTGTATGCTCCACAGTCATATCACCAAATAAACTGGAAACCCTTAGCTGGAAATTAACTACAGAGGGCAGTTGTTAACGAAACCTTAATTGAACTGCCAAATCAGCATCTCTCCCAGCAAGCTAATAGGAGACTCACTACTTTTATAAAACTGTCCAATCCTGATAAGTTATTCCACTAGTTAAACTTAGCAGCAAGATAAATTCAGTCAGGTACACTAAATTATTCAGTGATAAATTCAAATGGTAAAGTGAAGCATCACTTCTACAAATATCTCTCCTAGTCTACATGCAGGAATAATGAAATGTCCCTCAAAAATCACATACAACTTTTTGGGTCATCACTTAGTGCCACTGAGTACAATGCTCTAATGTTCTCAGACAGAAATGGTTTTCTACTGATATGCTCTGTCAGGAAGACAACACTTGCAACCACCTGACCTAAAATAATGCATAAACTACATACAGATCTGGATCTAAGTGGATCTGGAATTCCACATTAACAACTATTAAACCCAAATTTTTCCTTCTTAGAGGTGGCTTATTTTATCAACTGATGTCTTTTGTTTTTGTCATTCATATCCAAATATATCTCATCCTCCCACCCTATTTAAGCCTTCTTTTGTAATAAAGTTAAAAAAATAAAGAAATTATTTAATAGTTTGATAATATATGCAGTATGCCATACCCATAGTCTTCCACCCTGAGAACAAGGGGTACTTTCTCAACTCCTCTTGGGGACCAAGTCCCATACTTAGAATTAGACATGTTTCATTTCATTGTTCTAAGTCTATGTGTATATTGTTTTGGTTCTTCTCACTTCACTTCTGCATCAGTTCATATAAGTCTTCCTGCCATATTAAAAGCTGCATTATTTCAGCTATAGTTTCAAACAGAATGAAATATCTCTTTGGTGAATATCTTTATATTCCGGTTCAACAGTTTTGGAAAATAGTCCAGTTCCAGTCTGAACTGGTTCATTAGCTGTGCTTATAAAACATACTTTAGTTCAGTTAGCCGTTCAGTTTAAAAAAAAAAAAAGAATAGCTAAGTCTGGTTCAGATTTCAGAAAATGAGCACAGTTCATTCTGGTTGCTGGTTCACAGTTTGGTTCAAGAGTATTTTAATAATCTTATTTAGGTCACATAGGAGTTAAATACTAAAGCTGATCAAAAATAATTCAGACAGCAAATCTTTAATATGCAACTATAAAAATAGAAAATGCATTTGCATGCTAAAAAAACACAAAACACCTGGGACTCTCCCCTTCTTTCCATGCCAAGATCTTGTGTTTCACCTGCAACATCTGATAAAAACACATAAAACAGCACACACAAGAACTTGTTAGGCTGAAGAAAAGAGAGGAACCTGACTAGCAGAGATCAATTAAACAATGGGCAAATGTGGGTGTTGAATGAACACCAACTAGAGGTTTAGCATTGAGCTAGCTACTTGGTAGAGGGAGACAAAAACCTAAGATGTGGTCCTTTATCTATTATCTCACAATCTAGTTTGAGGGATCAAAACTAACACAGAAGAAACAGCAAACAATAAAAGACAACTCATATAATTTTGTTCTGAATAGTCTGGTATAGAGAATTACAGCATAAATTTAGTGAAAGATTTCAAAAACAATTCAAGCATATTTTTTTCACATTATTTGGAATTTTCTAATTTCACATTATTATTATTTTGCAGTTTTCTTTCTAAGAATGTTTCAACAATAAAAGTTTGGCTCTACAACTCCCAAAAACCTACTATTCCTTTCCTCTTCCTCTGAAAATACTCAAATGGATCTGTGATCTTACTGATGAGAGCATCCCCTCCAAAAATAAAGCTCCAGATTCAGCTGCATCACTGTAAGGTCACACCTGCCTGAGCAAGGTAAAGCCTGTCCATGTCCTTCCATATGTCCACCACAAGGGGCTTGCCCCATGCCTTGAAGGTCTGCTTCGATTTCTCTTTTCATCTAGAGGTTTCCAAAAAGCACCAAAGGGCTGTCCATCCATCCATCCTCCTGTTTGTCCACTCATCCATCCAGAATCCCTTGCTTTGGCCACCTTTTTGTTTTTTTTTTGCTCATACATTTCTTTCCCCCCTCATTTTTCCCATGCCTACTCTACAATCACAACTGTTTGCATTCTCTAGAAATAACTTCACTTTTGACATCTGTTTGGGTTATATGTAAAGCCTAATGACTAGTGCTGCAATCCATCTCTTTCTATCTTTGTTTTCTACCACACAGGAACAGGAGGAGCAGCAGCAACTAGGGAAGCCCCAAAATGCTGTCATTCTTTCTATTTAATAGACAAACTTCTGAATGTTCCCAACCTTTTGGTGAAGTGGTTACTCGGAGTCACTGGCGATGAGGGGCTGAAAATGAAGTGGCAGAACAGACTGGGACATTATGGCAGCTACTGCCTTCTTCCCTAGCAGTCCCAGAAAGCCCGAGAGCTCCCATCTTGGAGTTATTCAGATGAAGCTTCAGGATAGACAGGAGAGTCTCATCTATGGTATAAGGACCCCCAGTTTTAAAGAGATGAATCAGATCCTGCTTGAAAGCATAAAGGAAAAAATCTGAACTAATAAGCCACGATTGCCAGAGACAATGCAGAAAAACACATTGATGCTAATTACACATCAAGAGAAATAATGAAGGAAGCCTTTGGAGAGCGGTTTGGATGGGATAGATGGGTGGAGGCAATCTATTCTACTGGTAGAGAAAACTGAATACTAACAGGAATCTTTTCCACATGTATAAGAAAACAGATCTTTGTAAAGGACAGCCTAACCTTAGAAACGTTTTCCATCTACTCCATTATTGTTGTATGGAAATATAGCTCTACATTGTTAAATACTGATACTTTTATCGCAAGACTGTGTCTTAATCTTCCAGAGAAGACAAAACAAACCAAAATGTTGCTTCTCTCTGCTCTTGTAAAACAATCTAGGAGTATAGTAAGTAGAAGAATGTTTTAAAAGAATACTTTATCTCTACATTATTCAAACTACCAAAGATCAAGAGTAACTTAACTGACCCCTGAATGACACTAAAACCTTACAATGAATGTGAATCACTGCACATCTACAGTCTACCAATGTCACTTGTAACATCCTGAGTGAGAAACTTCATTACTAAAAGACCATTATCACTCTAACCGGTTTCCAAAAAGAGGCTGACTACAATAGCCTCCTGGGTCTAAAATAAGTGAGTCAAGAAAATATGCTTAAGCTGCCTAACTTTTCTTCTTCTGAGAAATGCAGAACTGTTAGAAATGATTGAGTTGAAGACAGTCATGAACTCTACCAGCAAAAGCCCTCGAAGGGTCATGAAATAAGAGCTGATAAGGATGAATGGGAGTGGGAAGTTATGATAAAAAAAAGCAGGCTATGTAAAGATAAAATTCTAGCATGAGATACATGATCAGCTTGGGATGGTTGTGGTACTTGAAAAGCCTAGGCAAATGACTGCAAATTCTAACCTTACCAGATGTGATCCTCCAAGGTCTTCGAGGAAAGACATACTCCATCCATTCTTTTATTTGGCTGCTTACTATGACAGCAAGTCAAGTCTCACAAGATGCCCTTGGGCAAGACTGCCACCCAAAGTGTGACATGGCTCCTAAACACAGGCCTAGGCCTACTGCGATGGCTGCACACTAAGCCTGTCCATAACTCACAAGGTGGTCTTCCCCTAAGTGTGGCCAGACTCAAGTGGCCTTGGGAAGAGTACATGCCAAAGGCTGTATGCACCTTCTGATTGGTTGTGCCCAATCACAACAGCTGAAAGAAAAATGAGTTGTGTGTTTCTTTTCATACTCACCAGACAACACCAAAGGCTCCATATCCAATAGGTCTGTCCGGCTCAATGTCCAGTTGCTGCTGTGGATGGTGTGAGTGCTGATGATGGTGCGCTTTAACTGCAGCTGCTGCTGCAGCCTGTACCTGAGCTGGGGCCGTGGCAGCTGGTCCAGGGGCCTGACCTGGTGCCGGTGATGGGAAATATGGCTGTTGTTGCCCGGGGTTTAACATGGCAGCAGCCGCCGCGGCTGCAGCAGCCGCGGCAGCGGCTGAAGAGGTATGCTGCTGCACAGGGTGGACAGCAGCAGCTGATCCGGGATGAAGATGGTGTTGAGGGTGGTGGTGGTGGTGAAGGTGTGGAGGAGGAAGGTGTGGAAGGTGGTGGTGATGGTGGTGGTGGTGACCTGCTGCTGCCGCGGCAGATGTACCACCATTGTAAGCCGCCATCATCTTTGCGTTGGCTGCCGTGCCACAAAGAGACATTAAAAAATGCCCTTTGATTTGAAAACAAATTGGGTCAAGCTGTCATTTGGCCATTTAAAAATGAAGAACACCACTCCACCTTAAAAAACATAGAGCTTAACAGGCTTTATGTCTTCATCAATCAATCCAAACAATTTAGAGGATCTTGGTGTTTTCTTTTCCTTTGTGGGTGTGTGTTGCAAAAAAATACAAACAAAAACAAAACAAAAAGAAAAGAAAAAGGGACCCCTTCCCCCCAGGATTCCTGCCACAATTGAGTACTAAAACTCCATTATTAACATTTTTGGGGGAGCCCACTAACTTTGAATGTAAGAATAGAAGCCAAATCTCCTGCTCCCCCAGAACCACTCACACAAAAAGACCCAGGTAACACACCAGCCTTGGAAACTTGTAAGTAAGGTGGCTTCACCTACCCCTTCCATTCCCACATCCTTTGCTGAACACCTTTCCAACTCCTCAAAAATAAAATCCTCACTCCACCTTCTCTCCCCCCCCACCACCACAAAAAAAATTTGGTTTTTAAGATGGGGGGGGAAATCAGAGAACGAAGCCCCCCCCCCCTGGACCCCTCGGGCCTTCTTCCTACATCTCCCCTTCCTCTTCAGTTAGGTGGACTGGGAGGGGAGGGGAGGGGAAGGGGGGAAGATGGGGATGGGGGCGGGGGGGGGGTGGCTAAACTTTCCCTGGGCAGGATGAGCCAGGGAATGTGGGAAGGTGGCAGGGAAGGGGGAGGGAGGGAGGGAGAGAGAGAGAGAGAGTGAGGGGGAGAGGAGGAGGAGACAGGGAAGGAGACAAGGAGAGAAAGAGAAGGGGGAAAGTGAGGAGGAGGAAGATGAGGAGGGGAAGGAGGAGGAGGAGCAGGGGATGGAAGGTGGGGGGTGGGAGCGAGGTGAGATGGGCAGCGCTCGCGGCTCGCTCGATCCGGAGCCCAGGCAAAGGGAACCGCCCCGGGGGCTGAGGCAGAGCCCGGCGCCGGGGCCGGGGCCCAGCGATGCAGCCGCGGGAGGCGGGCGGGGTGCGCTCGAGCTCGGCTCGGCTCGGGCTGCCTCCTGCCCCCGCCGCCGCCGAGCAGGGCTGGGGGGAGAGCGGGTGGGTCCCCCGCGCGACGGCCCCGCCGGGCTCACGACTGCTCCGTCTCCCCCCTGCCCCCACCCGGCTCCCGGCCGCTGCCGCCGCCGCCGCCTTCTCTGTGTCTCTTCAGCAGCCGCAGCCGCCGCCGCCTCCTTCCTTCAGCTGCCGCCGCCACCGCCGCCGGACTCACCTCCCTGCACAGCCGGATAGAGCGGAGCCAGCGGCGGACACGCGCAACCAGCCGCCGAGGCCCCGCCCCCGCCTCGCACTGACCGGCCGCCTCAGCCAATCCGAACCCGCCTCTCCGCGCCCACCTCCAATCGCGGGTGCGGAGCCCCAGACGGGCGGGTAGCTCGGCCAGTGGAGACAAGGTGGGGAGCTCCTTGGGAAATCCCGCCTTCGAGCCTCGATAGGCAGGCCTATGGTCCAATCGAGAGGTACAGTTCGTTCTGAAGGACGGGCCTGAAAGCGAATCGGAAACCAAAGATCCCCGGTGACATTCTCTTTAGCCCCGCTTTTTTTCCCCCTTTTTCTTTTCTTCTTCTTTTTTTGGGGGGCAGGAGCAGGAAGCTGCGTGCTAACCTCGGCTATAAGATCTGAAAGAGAGGGGTGGAATGAAAGGACCAATCATAGACTGAAGACAAAGACTAGACCCACCAATCCTGACCAGGGGACGGAGGGAAGGCGGGATGCTAATAAGATGGACACCTGGAATTGTCAAATGGAAGTGAGAATTGATGTCGGTACCTCCCCCAGATCCCATATAGGGTACGGCTATGGAGACCTCGCTGTCATTTGTGAGAAGGTCTCTTCAAGGGGCGTGGTCAATAGAATCGGGCGGGGCCTGTGCGAAGGGGTGGGGCCTACATTCAGTGGGAGGAGTCCAAACCAAGGATTGGCCACATCTAATGGTTATCTAAACTTGAGTTGGAGAGACAAGCCTTCACCTTCTCTTTGACAAATAACCCTGACCTTAGACCACTTCACGAAGAGGAGAAAGGGAAGGAAAACTGAGGTCACCTAGTATTTCAGTCACTGGGCCAGCCCTGGCATCTTGACACTGCCCACGTGCTGCACCATCCCAGCCATTCTGATGAAGAGATTTATTTTCGGGCATTCTTTAAAGCTTCGCTCCCTGTCGAAGATAATGATGTTGATTTATGAATGCTCACTACTGCAAATTAAGATTGATGGAGGCATCCTTTTTTTAAAATTTCAAGTTTGGTGGAAGGATATAAAGATGAATTATACATGTGTTCCTCTAAAATATAAGCTCTCTGAAGGCAGAAGCCATTTAATTTTTTTTCTTTTAAATCTCTGTATGCTCCGCACCTAGCACAATTTTTGGTGTTTAATAAAAGCTTAATGACTTGAACTGAAGGGCCGTAAGACGTGCTCACAAACCACAAAACGAATCAAAATGTGATTGGCTCCCTGAGAGATGCAAAGAAGCCACGAGTGGATGTTGTTCTGGATGGGGCTTTCTGCCCTCCCATCTTTCATGCAGGAAGGGTACCAACACTGGGGTCAATCCATTAGTCATTCCCATGCCTCCCCCCAAAGCATCGGCTGAGAGGCCTTTCTCCTCAGGATTTTTTTAGGCACTGGGGATGATAAACTGGAAGTGGGATGTGAGTCAGCAAGATAGCAGTTGCTGTTTTAAAAAAGCAAACAGGACACTGGAATGCATGAACGGGAATATAATGTACAGGAAGTGTGGGAGGTGATCTTGTTCTTATGCTAAGCATGGGCTGGGTCTTGTTCAAGTTGAAAGCAAGATGGGTAGGACTGGAAAAAGTCCAGTGTGGGACAATTGGAGTGATGAAAGGATTGGAAAAGGGCTATAAGGAAAGACTGAAGGCATTGGGATTTAGATCAGAGACTTATCTAGGCTTTATGTTTACAATAGACTTTTACTGAAGTAGCATTATCTCATTTGATATTCACTGCAACAATCCTGCAAACACAAAGATTACCACCCATTTTACAGATGTAGAAATTAAGGCTTGGAGGAGTGAAATGATAGCAAGTAAATATTTGAAGTAGGATTCCTCCCCAGGTGCTTGCTTCTGGTTCTTTCCACTATACCACACTGCCTCTCTGAAGGGAAAAGATGAACCAGAGGGAAGTTAAATACTAAGATGTCCTCAAATTGAGGAAGGAGGGACAAGGCTTTCTATAATTACTTTATCTATTTCCAGCATTATCTCTCACTATTCCCACAAATACACACCCTATTCCAACCGGGAATGTCTCCTAATTGTTCCCAAAGAACCTTCTTAACTGCTGGGTTTTTGCTTGGGGTTTTACCTAAAATGCCCTCTTACCTTTCCTTCTCCTATAAAGGGCCAACACTGAAGGTAAGGCCCAGCTCAAATCCTTCATGGAGCCCTTGCTAACTATCCTATCCCATACTGAGAGCTCCTTTGAAAAGCCGAAGTCCTTTTTTTTCTGCCTCTGGTCTGATCACATTTCTATTTGGTTTAGATCAATGATATCATGGGAGAAGGGGCAGGGGGAGGTGGTGGTGGGGGCAAGAAAAGGGACTCTGGGTATGGAACACCCCCTCTACAAAAACAGGTGACCACCAGTCTTCAATTTATTCTCTCTCTCTCTCTCTTTTTTTTTTTTTGCTTTTTGGAGGGGGAGGGCAGGGCAATTGGGGTTAAATGACTTGCCCAAGGTCACATGGCTAATAAGTGGTAACTGTCTGAGGCCAAATTTGAACTCAGGTCCTCCTGACTCCAGGGCCAGTGCTCTATTCACTATGCCACCTAGCTGCCCTTTAATTTATTCTTAAAGAGTCATCTAGGGGCATTAAACAGTAGAGCAGTAGATAGAGTACCGGGCCTTCAGTCAGGAATACTCATCTCCTTAAGTTCAGATCTGGTCTTAGACACTTAACAAGTCATCTAACCCTGCTTGCCTCAGTTTCCTCATCTGTAAAATGAGAAAGAAATGTCAATCCACTCCAAGATCTTTGCCAAGAAAGGCAAACAAAGACTCTTATCAATACTTACCTTTTTCTCCTAATTTCCTATTCCTACCATTGGCATTACCATTCTCCCTGATTCAAAACCTTAGAGTGACAGTATCTCCAATTCCTCCCTCTCCTTTGCTCCCATATACAGTTGGCATTTCCTTTATCATCTTTCTTAATCATCTACTCCTCTTCCCCCACTCATCCTAGTTCAAATTCTCTTTACTTCTCCCCTGGGGCTATTTCAATAATCTGTTAGCTGGTTTTCCTGCTGCTAGACTGTCTGGATTCATTTGACCATGTGCACCATTGCCAGATAAATCTCCCCAAACACCGCTTTGTCATGACTCTTCTCCAGTTCAGAAGCTTGCAATGGCTCCCTATTGCCCCTAGGAAAAGCCCAAATTCCTCCTATTGATATTGAAAGCCTTCTCTGATCTAGTCCCAATCTACTTTTCTGAATGTATCTCCCAATTCACCTATATCACAAAATCGTAGTATCTCAGGGATGAAAAGGATGTCAGCAACCATTTAGTCTAACAAGTGTCTAAACACAAATCCCTTCTCTACAATGTTACTAGCAATTGGTCATTCAGTCTGCCTGGAAGCCTCCCATGGGAGGATTTTCTCCTCTTCCTCCCACCACTTCCAGAGACAGTACATTCTACATTTCCTAATTGCTTGGAAGGTTTTCGTAAGATCTGGTAAAAATCTGCCTCTTTGAAACTTAGGATCACAGAATCACAGTTGCCAAATCTTGTCAATTTTCATGGAATCACAGAATCCCCCTTGCTCCTTGGGTCTCTCTTGGAAGCCAACCAGAATGAGTCCAATCTCTTTCCCATATGAACCCTTCCTTATAGCCAGATTTTCTTACTACTCTTTGACTACATGGTACCAGTTCTCTAAGCCTTGCTCACGCACACACTTTCCCAATTTTTAATGCACTTCTTTCTCTCCAACCATGTGAATTATTTTTCTGTATTCTGTAAGGCTCATTTCAAGCCTCAGATGATGATAATCTCACTTTATCATCCATAAAAGACAGTAGATTTATCATAATCCTCTCTGTATTATAAATATTTTTGCTAATTATCTTCATTTTTAAAAATAAAAATGTAACCTGGTGTCAGCCCTGGAGTCAGAAGGACCTGAGATCAGATCTGGCCTCAGACACTTACTGCACACACAAATAAAAACCTAGCCGTGTGACCTTGGGCAAGTTACTTAATCCCAATTGCCCTCCAAAAAGCAAAAAAAAAAAAAAATCAAAATGTAAGATTCCTGAAGACAAGGGATCTATATGCTTTTTTCTTTCTATCAACAATACTTAACTGATTGCCTGGCTCATAACATGTGTTTGACAGATGTTTTGTTGATTGATTGATTTTCTATGCCTATATGTCTTGTTTCTCCAGGTAGATTGTAAACTGGGAGAAAGTGAGGCTGATGACTTTGCACAACCCTGCCTCACTTAAATCTGATTCACTTGCAAGTCAAGACATCACCCTCCTGATGTCATTGGTCCTCTTCGAGAATGAAGGACAAACAACAACAAACTTTACAAGGTTAGGCACTATGTTGTGTGTTTCGTTAAAATCCACTAGTGTGCCTTGAATATAGTAGACAATTAAATGTTTGCAGGCTGGCTTATTTCTACCCTTTTTGGCATTTGAGATCTGCCTGTTGATGGTAGGACTTCAGCTATCTGGACATGTGCTAGAACTCTTTGTCTGAAAAGCAGAGCAGCTGATGAATTTGTGACTTGCTTGCTGATAGAGCAATGAGGGGAACTGTTATTCTGGTCCAGATCCTGACCAGCATTATTAGAATCACTTCCTATATGATTTCCTAATTTACAATCTCTTCTCTCTGCAACCCATCTTCTACATAGCTTCCAAAAGAATCTTCCTCATGTCCAGGTCTGACCATGTCACCCCCCTTGTTCAAGGATCATCAGTGATTCCTTATTCCTTCTAAGATAGAATGCAAATTCCTCACTTGGACATTTCATAGAATTTTATAACTGGGAGGGTTTTTGGTGTCTCTGCTCCAACTGAAAAAAATCTCCATCACAATTTGCCCAAATAAGTGGTCATCCAGCCCCTGCTTGAAAACTTCCAGGGGAACAGAATCCCTTCCCTCATTCTACTTTTGAATAGCTTTGATTATTCAGAAATTTGAAAGCTGGAGTGACACTGGCATGAGTCCTAACTTTTCCTCTTGCTATCTTCCTCCCAGGGCTCCTGGGTTGTTGCCTTTAGGACCAGTCAGAATAAGGCTAAGCCCTCTTGTGTGTGACAGTTTTCCAAATGTTAAAACACATCCATCATGTTCCTTTCATCAATCCTGGCCCCACAGACACCTTTCCTCCAGGCTCAACATTCCCAGTTCCTTTGAAATCCACTCTCTAGTTGGTCAATATCCTCAATGAACTGTGATAGCATGAGACTCTGGGGTGATCTGATAAGAGCAGGGAACAGAGGGACTGCCATCATCTCCTTATTCTTTATGTAGATCCCGTTAGCATGTGAACCCTTTCACAGTATGGCTCCACCCTACCTTTCTAGATCTATTTCAACTTCCTCTCCTTCCACATTATTTTCCTGCCTGAACTTATTTGCTCTTCCCTAAACTTGGCATAGGGACAGTTAGGTGTCACAGTGGATAGAGCACAAGGTTGGAGTCAGGAAGATCTGAGTTCAAATCTGTTCTCAGTTACTACCTGTGTGATCCTGGTCAAGTCACTTAACTTTGTTTACCTCAGTTTCCTTATCTGTCAGTTGGAGAAGGGAATGGCAAACCACTCCAATATGTCTGCCAAGAAAACCTCAAATGGGCTCATGAAGAGTTAGACATGACTGAAAAATAGCTAAACAACAATGAACAACCTTGGCGTCCCATCCCTTACCTCCCTACGATCCCACAGACATCCCACATGCACAGAAAGCACTCTTTCCTCATCTCTTCCTCTTCATTTCCTTCAAGGCTCAATTCAGTTAGGACTTAACTGAGTGACCTACTTGCATCATTCTGCTTCAAGACTTGGGAGGACAGAGGGTTCACTACCTCCTCAGATGGCTCACTCTATTTTTGCACAGCTCTGATTTTTAGCTCTTTCCCCTTCACCCCCAATCTTGCCTTAGATAGAATCATGGGATTCTAGAAATGGAGGGGACCTCAGGGGTCATTCAATACAATATGTAACCAGAATCTAAATCTCATTTACATCCTCAGCAGGGGGCAATCCACACTTGTGCTTGAAGACCCAAAGTGACAGAAAACTTACTACTACTACCTGAGAGAAATCACTGCGCTGTCAGACCCTTCTAATTTTTAGGAAATGTTCTCTTATATTGAGCTAAAATATGTCTCCCTACAATTTCCAGCTCTGGGATCAAGCCAAAAGAAAAACAATCCAGAGGTTCTTCAAGTATTTAAAGACACCCTGATTGTGATCCCTCTTGTCCCCCATCTACCAGTTTTTCTTCTCTAGGCTAAATTACAGCCTTAGTTCTTTCAATGGGTCCTAATATTACATTGCTTTGGGTGCCCTTACCCATTTGGTCACTGTTCCAATTTGTCAATGTCTCTCCTAAAAAAAAATTTTTTTTTTTAAAAACACTGTGATTTGAGACTGGGCAAACAAATCATGATGTATTCATGGAATAGAGAACTGGGGAGTCACAAAAAATAACAAATCTGAAGAAATACTGAAAGGCATAGGAAAGGAAGCAAAGTCCAAAGCTTTTTGGTTTTTAGCTTTTTTAGTTATACGATTAACAGCTTTTTGGTTTCCGCTAAGCACCAGATGTCTGCAGCAGAAACTTAAGTGAGACGTGAGGAATACTTTATTAGTTATCAGGGTAATTAGACCCTTCAATGAACTTCTTCTTTATTTGGATCATAGTTTCTACCTCCCTGTTAAGGAGCAAAAAGGAATATAGTCAGCATGAGCTGAAGACCCACAAAAGGATGCTAGTTGAGGCACCATGTTGTAGAAAGGAAAAAAATTCAGGAAAGAGCCCTGGATTTGCAGTCAGAGGACCTGAGTTCAAATCCTAATTGTGCCACTTGCTACCCAAGTTACCTTGGATAGGTCACTTCTTCCCTGTGTTTCTCAGTTTCCTCATGAGTAAAGTGTAGGGGTTGGACTGGATTATTTCCAATGTTCTTTCCAGCTTTAAATCTACACTTCTGTGGTACATTCTGTCATCCTATGTTCACCTGAAGTTCAGCTTTCTTTTTGTTCTATCTAGCCTGGCTTAACTCAGAGTCAGAGCTCCTGAAGGAGTGTGGTGTGTGTGTGTGTGTGTGTGTGTGTGTGTGTTTGTAGGAGAAGGGAGAGGGATTCTAGGGTATTTATTACAAAACATGCCACTCATCTCCTGACAAAGGGGTAATGAATTCAGAGTGCAGATTGAGAAATACATTTTTTTGTACATTGCCAATGAGGGAATTTGTTTTGCTTGGCCATAGATATTTGTTATAAAGGTTTCATTTTTCTTTCTTTTCAATGTGGGGAGAGGGGAGGAGAGGAAAAATCGAGATTTTTGTTCATTGAAAAAAGTTAAATCTTTTTTTTTCTTTAAAAGGAAGGGGGAATGTAGATTGAGAGTCCTTTAGGGTGCTAGCTGATTCATCTCCATTTATCGTGCCACAGTCTCAGGATGAGCCAACTGATGGCAGGTTGAAAAAAAAGCTGTAACTTGGTTGTATATGTAGTAAAGGTTGGCAATCATGACTCAGAGCGGCCTCCAGAAGGGCCAGAGGCAAGGGCATATGGGTCTAATGTAGTGAACTGGGTCAGAGTGCCAGGTAACAACCAGAGCCATGAGTGGAAACAAAAATAGGAGCCTTGGGCTCAAAGTCAATGAGATAAAAGATGAGGCGGAGCCCAAGAAGGGGTCAGACAAAATTATAATGAGCATTTTTTAAACTCCAGTTAGCTGGAACATGCACAGGCTTCTAAACTAATGAGGCTAACCCTCCCTCCCATACCTCCAGGATGTACTTTCCTCCTCACTTCTCAACAGAAAGCAACTATTAAGAGGCTCCATTTTGTGGAAAGACCCTAGATCTGGACAGGAAGCCAGATGGCCATCTAGTCCAACCTCCTCATTGTGCAGAAAGAAGACTGAAGCCCAGGGAGGTTTAATGACTTTCCTAGGATTACCCGGTTAGTAAGGGTCAGAGGTAGGTCCTCAGATGCTAGAGAAATGGCTATTTTGTGCTATTACCACGTTCCTCTATCTCACCTCCTCCATTATGAATCATTTTATTTTCCTAGCAATAAAAGCAAGAGATTTAAAAAATCTAGTATGGGGGAAAGTCACTCAGGTCTTTAAATACTCAAAAGGATCTTCATCTATTTGGGTGTTCTTTCAATGAAGCACCCCTTCCATGTCCGGCCTTTCTGTCCGGCCTTGTTCATGTCCTTCCAGAAATTTGCATGGATGGGGGAGGGGAGCATCCACCAAATGTGCTGGAGTTGGGAGGGGGGCACTCCCTAGCTTTCTTGGACAAATTGGGAGTATCATTGGAACACTTGGGCTGTCCTTGCATCATTCATTGCCCTTTCCATGTGGCCAGTCCAGCTCTCTTTCTTCTATGTTGCCTTGATGCTATCCTGTACTTCAGTTCTCCGTCATTCCTTATTTGTTATCTGAGGTGGTCTTTTCCAATCCCCCTTCATGCTAGTGCCTTCCCTCTGTTGACTCTCTACAGTGTATCTCATCTGCAGTGTGTTTGTACATAGCTATTTGCAGAGATTGTCTTTTTTCCTTTCTGTGTATCTCCATTGCTTAGCCCAGGGCCTGGTACTTAGAAGAAGCTTAACAAATATTTGTTGACAGACTGATTGCTCATACCCACCATGTACCTCTCCATTGTCTTCTGTACTATACTCATTTTCCATTGCTTGTTTTTTTGTGGGGGGGAAGAAATGAACACATTCCATGTTTTAAAGCCATGAGGTAATGCTAGTGGAATATTGGTATTAAAAAAGGACTTGTTTTTCCAGGATAAGTTTGGGGTTATTAAAAGAGCTTTGCAATTACCTGAAGGCAACCTAGCCTTCCAGCCTCCTACTTAATTCTGGGCCCAACTCATTGTTTATTCGGATCTATATACTTATGGACAAGCTCTATAGATTGCCCATTTGTCTGGATCTCATAACATGGGAATAGACATTCTTCATCCATTTGGTTTTCTTTGTGTAGATGGATAACCCAAACTCTTTTGATCAGTTATGGATTTCTTTCTAAAGACTACACAATATTCTAAGACCTGATGCAATCAGCAAAAATTCACCTATTCTTTGTAATTTCATTCATAAATAACTTTCATGGATATGGGTTCATTCTCAAATGTTATTAAATATTAAACATAGAAAATCACTTTGTCATACAAATATAGTAAGATTTTTCTTTTTTAAAAAAGCTTTTTAAAGGTCTTTTTTTCAAGGTTTTATTTATGCCTCTTGTTTTTCCACCACAGTCATTTCTGGATATAAAGGCCTCTTCACTACTCTCATTCTCAGCAAGCCTTCTCTTACAACAACAACAACAACAAACCTGTTAAAGAAAACCAACTGACTGAAAGAGAGACTGGCCATAATATGCAACATTCTATACCCATAATCCCCTAACTCCCCTTTGAAAGGAGACAGGTGTATTTCCCTAAGGTATTATTTCTACTAAATGCATTATTGGAGGTCTTTTAGAAGGGGACTGGGGGAATGTGATAGAGGATTCCTATTAAGACATGATTTGAAGTAGATAGCTTCTGAGATCTCTTCTCACTCTTAGAATCTGTTATTCTATCATTTTCTAATATCCATCCTATTCTGAATTGAATTATGAGCCATAATATTTCCTTCATGATTTCACATTTGCTACCCACATCCCACTTTGCTTAAGGAGGTATCCCTAGATTGATGGTTAGATGGAAACATGTAATAGTTTTCCTGACCATCGCATATGGAACTTGGGAGTCCAATGACACCAGTCTTCTCTTTCCCTTACTTGTACCACTGTCCTCTCCAATGGTAGCCTGCCATTGTATTAGTCTCTACTACCATCCCTGAAAAAGGAGGGAGTGGCTTAGAATAAGAATAAGGACACTGACCTTCAGGGACAGATTCCCTGCCAAATCCATCTAGGTATTTTTTTTTAGTCCAATGGCTTATGGTGTTGAAACAATGAAGACCAGATACAGAAGACCTCCATGGGTGAAGATTATAACACACATGTAAACAGATTGGAGAATTCAGGTGAATCATTCCCCTCTGTTTACTCTTTTGGAAAATGAAAGGGTTAGATGAAATTGTTTCTTTTCCACCATCAAAATCTATAAATGAAATATGTTAGAGTCACAGACCCACAGAATTTAAGAGTTACAAGGTACTTACTTCAATATCCATCTGGTCCATCCCATCTACCAAATGAGTCCCTACTATAATGTACCCAATGAAAGATTATTCAACCTCAGAGCTATGGTTAGGACCCCACTTCCTCCTTTATAAAATAAAAGATATGGATCAGATACTATGGACTCTCCTTCTAAGATCACTTCTAACATCTTCTAATGACAAACATGTCTATCAAATTGCTTGAATTTCATTCATAGTACCTTTGACAACAGGGATCTAAGCTCAGCAGATGCTTCCACTTAACTGAAATCTCTAATCAAAGCAAAATAGACAAGATAAACTTACAAATGATAACCTTCCTTAGTAGTCCTGACCCTTTTAAAAAAAACCCTTCATGGAAGATGAGCCTACCATGTCCAGGACAAGCCCATGCTATGGCTGGATGGCTAGAACTGTTAAGAAATGTTTCCTGACATCAAGCCCAAATTCAACTTCTACCTCTGATCCTGGTTCTGTCTTCCGTGATCTAATCCCTCTTCCACATGACAGCTCTTCAGATGTTTGAAGGCAGTCATCCTGGCCCCCCAAAATCTTCTCTTCACCAGCCAACAACCCTATTTCCTTCCACTGAACCTCACATGCCACGCCTTTTTCTTCTATTTGTCTCACAGAGGGCAGACATCATGTCCCAAGCAATTATCTTCACATAGAAGGACATCAATTAAGAATTCTTGTAATGAGTCAGTCAACAAGTATTTAGTAATAATAGCTTCTAGTAATAAAGCATTTTATCATCATCATCATAGTATTCCCAAGACTTCAAAAGGTCTCTAATTTCATCAGTGTGGGCACTAATTCTACCAAAGCAAGATCTCAGTCCCCCCCCCCCCCGCCACCCTTAGTAATCATTTTCATGAGTTTCTGAGGCCAAGAAATATTCATTACCTTGTGTGCAAAACTTTTGGTGATAGAAGTCTCTAGAACTAGCTAGGCTGGTCTTTTGATGTGTGTGTGTGTGTGTGTGTGTGTGTGTGTGTGTGTGTGTGTGTTATAGCCTGTCCTTGGGTTTGTACTTGTAACCTTGAATGAATGAATGAATGAATGAATGAATGAATGGAAAGGCATTTATTAAGTGCCTAGTTTGTGCCAGCTTAAGTGCTAGGACCTGGGAATACAAATACATAAGTGAAATGGTCTCTGCCCTCTGGGAGCTTATATTCTAATAGGGCAAATATTCTAATAGAGCAAAAGAATGAGAGAGGTGGCAGCAAAGGAAGGGAGCATTGGTGTGGAGGGTCATAGAAACAGTAAGCAGAATCATGGAGCAGTGAAGCATGCTCTTTCCAAGAGTGATGATAGTATTTATTCGATTGCTGTTTCCAAAGCAAGTGATGGAAAGTGGAAAGGGGGAAGTAGATACCTGTGGATGCTAAGGCAGATGTCAAACTGCTTGGTGATGCCCTGGTTTCCCAATGTGTCCTCTAGCTGACTGTAATCACATCAGTGAGGGCTTGTGGATTGTAGAATCTTGGGAGTGTGGATGCACTGAGAACCTGAAATCTGGGTTAACCAGTCTCCAGCTGCCCCAACCTGTGCTCCCAGAGTGATAACACTTTGGTTAATGTTGATCATTTCCCCCATTTATCCCTAATATATATGTGTACATACACATATGTACATGCATATGCACACACATCTTACATGTTTTGAGATATCTTGAAATATCTATCATATATTATAAAAATGAAACATACATTTGTATATTTAACAAACATTTATTAAATAGTTACAATGTGTGAGGCACTGTGCTAAGGATTGGGGATTGTTGTTATCTTTCATTCTTGAAGAGGACTATGACATCAGGGATGTGATACCATGACATGCAAGTGAGGATTTAAGTGAGGCATGGCTGTGCAAAGTCACCAGCCTCACTTTCTCCTCCGGAGCCGACCAGATATAGACCAGGATGACTAGAGGTGGCCCCCAAGCACAGGGATACAAATTAGAAAAAGAAAGACAGCTCCCTCCCAGAAGGAGCTTATAGTCTAAAGGGGAAAGGCAACACACAAAGGAAGATAAAAGGGAGAGGAGAGATGCCTTGGGGAGTGAGGGTGGTTGGAGGCATGTCATTAGTGGGGTAGAATCCCAAAACAGCAGCTGGTAGGAAGTGAAGAGTTGACTGGTCCAAGAGCCCTTTTTAATTTTTTTTTTTTTTTTTGCCTTTTGGAGGGCAATTGGGGTTAAGTAACTTGCCCAAGTTCACACGGCTAGGTTTTTGTTTGTGTGTGCATTAAGTGTCTGAGGCCGGATCGGAACTCAGGTCC
Organism: Gymnobelideus leadbeateri; assembly: GCA_011680675.1. NCBI lineage: Eukaryota > Metazoa > Chordata > Mammalia > Diprotodontia > Petauridae > Gymnobelideus > Gymnobelideus leadbeateri. Next base: position 128,631 of record WOXC01000911.1, read on the forward strand.
TTCTGGCTCCAGGGCCGGCTCTCTACTCACTGTGCCACCTAGCCGCCCCCCAAGAGCCTTTTTTAAAAGGAGGCTTCGGAGGAGATCTTTGCTCTGGACCCCAGTCCTCCAGTTAGAGGGACTGAGGGTATTGATGAGTCTCAAAGTTGATGCAATCTCCAGCCTGGAAGAGAGAGGTAATTCCAAGCACTGTGAACAAGGATTTTTTTTAATGTTATCAGCATTTGTCCTGGGCAGGTCAGACAAGTGCTCTAAATCAGGTTATGCCAGAAGTAGATAAATCTTTTTTCCTCTCTTTGGAAATCTTTAAGGGACAAAAGGAAGGATTATTTATTCAAAACAATTACTACCACATATTTCTGACTCTAATTTTGGAATGTTGTTTGGAAGATGTTAAAAGATCTTGGTTTACAGTTAGAAATGATCTTAAAACTATCTACCTACCACCAGCCCATCAGGTCCTCTGTGGTAATATCAGGGTCTCATGACATTGAACTGGGAGGATCTTCTGACCCTTTGTGACTGGAGAATTGAGAAGTATATGGAAGGCTACCATGGATGCCTTTCACAAGAGAATGTATGCTTCTAGAGGACAGGACAGTTTCATTTTTTGTCTTGTAGCTGGCACAATGGTAGACACAGCCCCTGGTTTTTGATTGATGAATTCGCTCGCCATGAGACAGTCAGTATTACCCAGATTCTTTGGTGTTCTCCATGCCTCAAGCATCAGAAGGAACATCATACTCCTACAGCTTAACTGTTCTGTTCCAAAGTACAAATCTAATCTGTCTAATCTATCTCTGTTCTGTTCTAGTTCCCTCTATTCTCTGTCCTTATGGATAGCAAACTCTGCCAACAGAAATTCAATGGTCCTGCCTAACAAGACAGTCCAGAAGGTCTGTGATCTGCTACCTGTATGTGACCTCAGAGGAGGTAAGGCAAAGGTACAGCTTTCAGGGTTATTGGACCCTGTTTGCTTTTTCTAGATTTCCTTACCATGGTAGCAGACACTGTACCAGAATTCCTCAAAAACGTACTGATTATATTATGTACACACAAGCAACATGGCCAATATTAGCTAGCTAATGCATAATATGCATTGGAATAGCCAAGTAATGTTCACCAAAACAAAACATTTCCCCTTAACAAGATGTTGGTGGTTTAATTTACCAGGTCATTCAGTAAAAATAAAAGTATGAAATCAAAGGCACATTTATACCATAGTAGAGTATTTTTATTTATGTATATCAAAAAACATTTCTTAAGAACTTAATAAGTACCAGGCACAATGCTAAGCCATGGAGATAACAAAGAAACGCAAAAATACTTTGGTTGATGTTGGACATTACTTGGTTAATGTTGGTCATTTTCCCATTTATCCTTATTTGCTGTATCATGTATCTGTTTTGCAGACTTGAAACATTAGCTAATATATGTAGTAGGAAAAAGCACAATTAAAATAATGATTCATTCATTCTGTTTCCAACTCAGTTGTGCAAGGTTAGTATTTGTAAGTTTAGTATTAGTAAGTTAGTATTAGTAAGTTTATGCCTTGGTTACAGATTTCAGTAAGTAAAAGCATCTCTGGAGCCTGGGTCCCTGATATAAAGGACATGAAGTGTGAGATTCCATCAATGTAAAGAATACTTTAATCATAGAGTCATGCTATTTTGGTGATGGAAGGGATCTTAGACTTGGAGTCAATAGCATCTAATCCATTAGAAGAAGCAACTAGGGGCAGCTAGGTGGCGCAGTGAATAGAGCGCTGGCCCTGGAGTCAGAAGGACCTGAGTTCGGAGCCGGCCTCAGACATTTAATCCACACAAACAAAAACCTAGCCGTGTAACCTTGGGCAAGTTACTTAACCCCAATTGCCCTAAAGGGGCGGCTAGGTGGCGCAGTGAGTAAGAGCGCCGGCCTTGGAGTTGGGATGACTCGAGATCAGATCCGGCCTCAGAAAATGAGCACCCACGCATAAATAATGACTAGCCGTGTAACCTTGAGCAAGTTACTTAACCCCAATTGCTTTAAAAAGAAGAAGAAGAAGAAGAAGAAGAAGAAGAAGAAGAAGAAGAAGAAGAAGAAGAAGAAGAAGAAGAAGAAGAAGAAGCAACTAAAACTCATGAATGAAGTGACTGGCCCAGGGTCACACAGCTAGTCATAGAGACTTTGAGACTTGAATGAAAGCAGAGGATCTCAGGTTAAAACAAACAATTGATTAGATTTGATAATAGGAATCAATGATTCAAAGTTTCCACAGCTGAAAAAAAGCAAAACAAAGGAAGACAACTTCCCAATAAAGCTACTCCAAGGCTCAAACATGCAGGCTTGGCAAGAAGTAAACAGACATATACTATTCAGTCTACCAGTGAGTAGCTGTGGGAGCCCTCCTCTCAGAACCTCTGACACAGCTGTGATGTCAAAAGCCACCAAGTCTCCAGGGGATAGCAGGTTTGATTCAAATTAATTCACATTAATTTAGCACCTTCTATATGCAGAGTGCTCTACAAGGCACAGGGGAAGTACACAGTTTAGATCAAGCCATAAACATTTATTAAGCACCCACTGTTTTAGATGTTAATGAGACAATCCTTCACTTCATGGAATTACATTTTATTATAGCAGAGGACCAGTAACTGCTGTGGCAGAGAACTGAGGACCTTCCCACCCCCTGCCTTAGCCCAACAATGGGCCTGTAGGACCAGCAGGCTCAGACCCTTCAAGGAACCTTTCCTCTACTTCCCCCAACTCCTGTTTCCCAGTTACCATCAGATGCTGGATACTCTTGTCTGGATGCTGACAACCACTCACCCCTAGTATTCCTAAATCTCCTGAAGGTAACCAAGAACAAAACTCCAACCTGACCATTGCAATAGTCCTTATCCTTTTCCCCATAGTTTGTGGTCAGTGACCATCTGCCCTGGCATCGTTCCCCAAGGTCCATGGGTACTTACCATCTCCCCTGCTAGACCCTAAATACTAACTGACCTTTTCATCAATGATAAAGACAAGCCCTCCTTTATGAATTGTTAAGGTATCACTATTGTCTATTTTTTGGCTTTTTTTCTATTTGGCTTCCCAGAGTGTAACACAGGGTAAGGGCTTATTAAATGTTTTCCCATTCCATTCCATAGGACATATACATATAATATCAAATATTTGATAATATCAAATAGATGTATGTGCTAGGCATCCTTTTTGGCCACTGTATAAGATACCTGGAAACTATAACAAGATTATAGATTTGAAATTTGAAGTGAACTTGCAGGTCATATAATCCTTTCATTTTATAGGTGAGAAAACTGAGGCCTCACAAGGGTAAGTGACCCATCTGGGGTCACACAGGTAGTAAGTGGTAGGGCTGAGATTCAATACCAAGATGTCTTACTCCAAATCTAGCGCTCTCCACTGTGCCTTCTTTCTATGGCTGCTAAAGTCCTTCCCATCCCTAAATCTTATGATCTAGTTGTAAGTGCATTAGAAATGCGTAAGAAATGTCTGAGGTCGAAATGATCCATTCTAGGTCAGGGTGAGAGAAACTGGACAGGCCATACAACTAGAATTGGGTTCTCACTCTTGTTTGAAGCAGTTGACCTTGGGTTATAGGCAGGCTCCAGAGTCATCGATTTCTTGAACTGGTAAACTGGTGAACCTCTCACCCTTTCCCGTCCATCTGTCCCTCCAAAGTTCCTTCTACTTCCCACGGAAATGAGAAGTACATTGATAGTCCTGAGACTCTGTGTGGTATTCTCTAGTTAGGAAACTTCACACAGGTCCCTGGACCATGAGGAACTTCAGGCCAGCAGCATCTGGGATTCCTACCACAATAGACTCTTTGCATGGATCTTTGGGTGACTTACTCTGGGTCAGAGCTTTCAGTGGTGACACAAAGGAAAAGTGTCATTTATTCCTGGCAGAACAGGGCTTCTAGGAGGGTGGTGTGGGAGTGCCCCCAAGTCAGCTTATAAAGCATGGTCATTGCTGATGAGAACTGATACCAAACAAGGTTATTCTGAGATTCTCATCTATGTCTCTCTGCCTATGTTCTCCACCTTTGTTCAGGTCCTCTTCATCTCTCACCTAGACAGTAAGAGCTTCCTAATTAGTCTCTCTCATTGGCTCACTCTGCTCCAGTCCATATTCCACAAAGATGACCTAAAGCCCAGGTCTTTTCATGTCACTCTATGGTTCAATAAATTCCAGTTAAGTCACTTTTCCAGAAGAGTTTCAAATTGTTTCCTATAATAGTTAGAACCCACTTCCACCACAGCTTCACCAACTGTGTATTAGATGATAGGTCAAGCATTCTTAAGCTCTTATGATATACCAGGTATTTTGTTAAGTGCTGGGATAATCTCTGTTATTAAGGAGTTCACCAAACACATCAGGTAGCTGGAAGGGATGTTGGGGGTGGGAGAGGACTTACACATAACAGAAAGGTGTAGAGTAGGCTACAACTACTCTTCAGCAAGAAAACAGGAAAGGCCATCTATGCAGGGAGGGGAACCAAATTTCAAGTTGTGGTGGGTTGGAAAGGGGAGGTGAAGATGAAGGTCTATGTGAAGACAGCATAGGGAGTTAAATGGCCAGGAAATCAGTGTGCCTGTCTCTCCAATGCCCTTCTGACATTTACTCTTTCCACCTTTTGTCATCTTTCCAATTTCCTGGGTGTGAGGTGAAACCTCAGGGTTGCTTTAATTTGTATTTCTCTTATTTCCCCTGTCTTTTCTATCAAGGAAGGACACCTGGGGGAAATGACAGTACCTTCTCAATAGAATTGGAAATAAAATCCTAATTAATACATTTGGGAATTGTTCTTCCCTGCTGTGAACATTAGCTATATAGCGTGTTCCAGTCTTTGGCCATGACATATAGACAATCAACTATTGTTTATCCTCGGGTACTCAGGCTTTATCTGCAATCCTCAAGGTTTCCTCCCACATGGCACTTCACCTTGGCCTTGGCCGATAATAGCTAAGATGGTAGGAATCCGGGACCAGATGCCAAGGAGGGTAATTGGGTGGATATGTCTCTGTGTGCACGTAAATTAGTTGTATCTCTGACCACAGTCAAAAGCCAATTGAGTTCTTTCTGTATTATCTGTTATTTCCCATTATCTATGCCTCTTTTCCACCCCATTAGCATGGATAATCTAAAGCTACCTCTACAATAGATCTTTTCCGAAGGAAAACAAACGAAGGATAACAAAATCTTGCATGTATACAGCATTTAAAAATTTCTTTGTGAGCTGGACCTATGATTTCATTGATCCAAGGAATTCCTGATCACCTATTTGTCTTGAACTTTAAATCTTAGAGATTTGACTGAGGTACCTGCTTGCTCAGAGTTAAATAGCTAGTGTATGTCAGAGGCAGGTTTTCCTAACATCAGAGCAGACCCTATATTTATGTCAGGTGGGCTCTCTTGTGGTTTACAAGGTACTCTTCTCACAAAAAACCTGTGAAGTAGATAGTACAAGTGAGATTAGGCCCATTTTATTGAGGAGGAAACTGAGGCTTGGAGAAGTGATTTGCCCACTATGGTCACTCAAAACAGAATTTTTGGAGTCAGCAAACACACCCAGGTCCAAGGCCAGTTTCTTTTTTTTCATTATTCCATATTATTCCTCTCCCCGACCCCCCACCCCCACAAAGATTTATGGTTACAGGTAATGGGTAAAGCTCAAAGCAAACCTGAAAAATCTCTTAAAGAAGGAGCATGGAGCTAGGGGAAAGGGGTGTTAATATGAAAAGGACTAAACTAGCTAGGATGGCTCCATAGCTTCCTAAATTATAGAGGAGCTGCAATTTGCCTCAATGGAGAGAGAACCCACACTGGAAAAATCACAGAATCTTGAAGAAAGTCTAGGCTCTGGGAAATGGAAATGTTACAGTGAGGATTACAGAGACATAGAATGCCAGCCTCCTTTCGCCTCCTGGTTGTGGGTCTAATTTTCTGGACTTCAGCACCATGTCTGCCTATTCTTGCCCCCCAAACCCTTGTTCGTTCCTTTTTGTGTGTTGTCTCCCCCCACAAATATAAGCTCCTCCAAGGTCTTTCTTTTTGGCTGTGCCTGTCCCATAGTAAAAACATTAAATGCTTATTGGCCAGAGCCCCTGAGGCCCATCTAACTCAGATGGTCACTGAGTCATCTAGCTTTCAGTCACTTACCTGGCAGAAAACAAAACCATTCTATCATTGTTTCTCTATGGAGGCAACTGCTACTTCTCTCCTATTGGCACCCAAACACCTTAAGGGAACCCATCTTTACTTCCTCTTCTGATTTCTTTTTTTTTTTTTTTTTGAGGGGGGGAGGTAAGGCAATTGGGGTTAAGTGACTTGCCCAAGGTCACACAGCTACTAAATGTGTCGAGTGTCTGAGGCTGGATTTCAGTTCAGGCCCTCCTGACTCCAGGGCTTATGCTTTATTCTCTGCCCCACCTCTCCTGATTTCTTAAGGCACCATGGAAATCTTCTGTCCTTTGGATCCCTTCCCCAGTATGAATGTCTTAAATTTTTTAAATTTGAAAGTGAAAAAAACCATACCCCAAACAGAAAACCTCCTAAAGGAAAAAATGGCCTGGAGTTACACTGATCATATATCCCATAGAGATTTGTACCAGTTTTGCACATACTTTGTATTTATTTGGATAGAGTGCCAGATCTGAAATCAGAAAGACTCATCTTCTTGAATTCAAATCTGGCCTCAGATACTTGCTAGCTGGTTGATCCTTTGCAATTCACTTAATCCTACTTGCCTCAGTTTCCTTATCTGTAAAATGAACTGGAGACTGAAATAGCAAACCACTCCAGTATCTTTGCCAAGAAAACCCCAAATGGCATCACCAGACATGACAGAAATGATTCATTGACAAAATGTCTCCCCCCTAACCCTTGAGTGTTTTTGGTGGTGGGAGCTCTAAAGTATTTTTTACATTTTTTTCCAGACCTCTGCTTTCATTGTTGTAACTCTCCCCACCATTGCAGGTAGATCAGCAACGTTGAAACTTGAGGGCCTTGGCCCATTGCACAGGTAGTACACTTCTGGCACAGGCCTTGAATTTGAGTCTTCCACTATGGTTGATCTTTTATCCATTGCATCGGAGGTATCAAATCCATGGCCAATGGGCTGCAGGAGGCTCACAACACTCTCAAGTGAGAGAAGAAAATGTAATTAAGAAATATTTGACAAAATCAATACAAAAATAATTAAACATAATATCATGTTTTTTTCCATATTTTATTTACTTCCCCCCACTTAATAGTATTTTATTTTTTCCAATTACATATATAGTTTTCAACATTCACTTTTATGAGATTGTGAGTTCCAAATTTTTTCTCCCCCCACCTCCAAGAGGGCATGCAATCTGATATAGGCTACACATGTATATATTAAATATTAAACACATTTCCACATTAGACAGGTTATGAAAGAAAATTCAGAACAAAAGAGAAAAACCATGAGAAAGAAAAAAAAAGAGAGAGAAAATAGTATGCTTCAATGTGCATTCAGATTCCATATTTTTTTCTCTAGATGTGGACAGCCTTTTCTATCATGAGTCTTATGGAATTATCTTAGATTGTATTGCTGAGAAGAACTAAGTCTATCAAAATTGATCATCACAGAATGTTGCTGTTACTGTGTACAATGTTCTCCTGGTTCTGCTCACTTCACTCAGCATCGGTTCATATGAGTCTTTCCAGGTAATAGCACATATTAAAACTAAATCAATAAGTGACCTGAAGGGAACCTTATGTACATATGGATTACTGTTTCTGAGTCTGACGCTGCTTCAGCACATGATATTGCCTCCAGGAGCTGGGGCTACAAAAGGTAAAAATGAACCACTCCTTGTCCTCAAAGAACTTACATGCTCTCAGGGGTTCTTAACCTATTCTGGTATTGTGGCTCCCTTTGACAATCGGGTGAAGCCTATGGACCCTCTTTCAGAAAGATATTTTTAAAAGCATAAAAGAAAATATATAGAATGACAAAGAAAATCAATTATATCAAAAGACAGTTATTAAGATTTTTTTCTTCACAATTCACAGACCTCAGGTTAAGGAACTCTGTTCTAGGGATATATAAAAGAGAAATAAACATGCACGTGTGCGCACACATATACATACACACACACACACCCAACAACCCCCCCCCCCAAATATAAACACAAAATAAACACAATGCCAAATTGTTTTCTTAGATCAGTGAAACTAGAGACTTGGTACCTGTCTACAAGGCCTGGGCAAAATTATGTAAGGGATAAAGCTTGTCTCTACCTCTTCTAACCTTCCTAATCTGACCCTTTCTTCATCTTGTTGGTGGTTGCCTATTTCTTTTTCACCTCTCTAGCTTACCAAGCCACCTAGAGCCATAGCCTCTCTTCACCTTCCCTTTAAACATGCTTTCAGATGATGAACAGGCAGATTTCAGAAAAGATTTACATGAACTGATGCTGAGTGAAGTGAGCAGAACATCATACACAGTAACAGTAACACTATGTGATGATAAACTTTGATAGACTTAGCTCTTCTCAACAATACAATGATCAAAGATAATTCCAGAACACTTATGATGGAAAATGCTATCCACATCCAGAGAAAGAACTGTGGGATATGAATCGAAGCATACTATTTTCTCTCTTTTTTTCTTTCTCATGGTTTTTCTCTTTTGTTCTGATTCTTCTTTCACAACATGACTAATGTGGAAATATGTCTAATATGATTATACATATATAGCCTATATCAGATTGCACACCCTTTTGGAGAGGGGAGAGGGGAGGGAGAAAAAATTTGGAACTCAAAATCTCATAAAAGTGAATGTTGAAAACTATCTTTACATGTAATTGGGAAAAAATACTATTAAGTGGAAAAAAAGAATTAAAAAATTAAATAAAAATATGCTTTCAGGAAAGCAGTAGCCTGGCAACAAGGGGAGGCTTACTGCTTTTGGAGTCAGAGAATCTGGCTTCCAACCCTGTCTCTGCTCCTCACTGGGTGACTCCAGACAAGTCCCTTAACCTTCCTGGAGTTTCATTTCCATTCTAGAAGAAATGGTTAGTATTAGATAAGCACTAAGCTTCCTCCAACTCCTAGGATTGTGATTCTGATAAACTTTTTCCTGCTGTGGGTGTAAATGATTGATAAGGCTCAATGTGTGGTCCCTTTCTCAGAGGTTATGCATTTTAATCTTGGCATTTCATGCAAGAGCAAGGTGGGGGAATATTCTTTCAGACAAGAAGGACCTTTTCTCCCCATGCCCTCCCTTCCCTAGCAGGGAAGGAGAGAACAAAAGACCCAGGTGCCACCTAAGGACTGTTTTATGTGGACCAGTTTTGATTCCCAGATCTTGACCATGAAAACTCATCCTTATCGCCCTGTTCTATTGCCCTAACCTGAAATTAACTCAGGAACACAAAAATAAAATTTAGGTTTGACTCCAGTCTAGGTTTCCCCAGATGTAGGGGCTCCACCCAAGCATAGGTAGTCTATATGGGCATTAGGTATGGACCAGACTTCATTTGGCCTACCAAGAAAATGCAAAAGATGTAAATAACTGATAGGCATCCATGAACCAATACAGAAATGTAAAGTACCCAAATGGCCCCTTAAACTGCCCCAGAAAGTAAGGAATGTTGAGATACTACCAAAGAAATATTTCCCTTTCATCTTGAACTTTCATTGTCTGAGCAGCTCACAAAAATAGTAGAGCTGGAAAAGCTAAGCCCTCTTTTCCTCCATCCCCTCCCGTGGAAGTGCTTTAGACCCTTAGCTGTAGGGCTAGCCACCACTGGTCATTCTCTTCCCCCTCCAAGGAGCACATTGCTGAGGAGATCTCCCTTTACGAAGCTATTGAAAATCAGGTGATTGAGAAATTCATCCAACTGGTCAGCACCCCTCCACTCCTCCCATCCCCCCGTTTCATTTGGAGGAGGTAGTGATGCTTAGTGATGCTTAGCTTGGAAAAGAGAAGACACAGGAAGAGGACAGATAGCTGTCTTCAAGCATTGCAATGGCTGTCTTGTGGAAGAAGAGTTAAATTGTTCTGTTTCATCCCTGAGGGAAGAACTAGGAGTGATGGATTGAAGTTGGTAGACGGGTGAGTTTTGGCATGATGTCAGCACAAACTTCCTAACAATGGGAGCTGTCCAGAAAGTGCCATGGGCTGCCTCTGGTGGAGGTGGGCTTGCCTCTGCTGAAAGCAGAATGTGTTGGGGATGGTTTAACAAATGCTCTTGCCCAGTTATGAGTTGAACTAGGGGACCTCAGAAGACCCTTCAAAAACTGAGGTCCTTTGATTCTGTGGGGTCATTCACTTCTTTATCCAGTCCTTATAGAAAGCAGCTACCCAGTATTTACAGAAACTGCTTGGATCTCTTAGTGGGAGATAATGGGATATAATGAGTTTGGAGAGCCGTGGATAAAAGGTCCTGAACAAATGCAGCCTGTTATCCGGAGATGATGCTTAATCAAAGATGATAGGGGATAGAGCAGAGAATATGTAGGGGAGTGGTGTGTGTGTGTGTGTGTGTGTGTAAGGGGCAGCACAATGTGGAGACACATTTAGTCATCTTTTTTCTACCTATTCTCATCAGTTAGATCTAATTTGTTGTCCAACTAGCTTCCAGGCATAAATTTAAGAGCTGAAAGAAACTTTTCTTGTTGTTTAGCTATTTTTCAGGCTTATCCAGCTCTTGAAATTGGCAGAGAAATTGGCTTGCTATTTCCTTCTCCAGCTCATTTTACAGATGAGCAAACTGAGGCAAACAGGGTTAAGTGACTTACCCAGGGTCACACAGCTAGTAAGCATCTGAGGCAGGATTCAAACTCAAGTCTTTCTAACTCCAGATCACACTTATCTTCTGCATTGCTCAGCCCTATATAAATATCAGCTCACTTCTGATGTCTATTTAGAAGAAATCAGGTTGGTAGGCTGTCAAGGAACATTAACTGGGCACTTTTGTGGAGCTCTGTCTTGGGCTCCCTCATAGGCATCAGGGGTATGCAATAGTTAGAATACTTAGTCCCTGCCTTGACCATCTTACAGTCTATTAGAACCAATACACCAACACACAGAAGAACAGAAGAGCATTTCTCCAGAGCAACTTGTCTCTTTTGTTGCTGTTACTGTTCTTTCATCATTTTAGTCCCATCTGACTCTTTGTGAACCCATTTGGGGTTTTCTTGGCAAAGATAATGGAGTGGTCTGCCATCTCCTTATCCAGAGCAACTTGTCACTAAATGCAAATTACTATCTCTCTTCATTCCTCCTTTAAGGCACCACTTGTGATCATCTAGTGACAACTTCCTTATTTTTACAAAGGAGGAAACTAAGGCCCAGAAAGGGTGAAAGTTACGTTCCAAAGCACATGAGAAGTACCCATTCCCTCCATGAATCCAACCCATCCCAGCACAGGTCCCTTTGTCCCCCCACACCCTTCCCCCCAGTAATCTGTCTCTGCTCTGAACTCCAGGAGCTGCTCAGTGTCTCTACCATCCTCCCTGACACTGAATCACTGAACCATGGATTTAGAGGTAAAAGGAACCTCAAACTATTTAGTCACCTTACCCCTCCCCTCCCCTCACCTCCCCTCCCCTCATCTCCCCTCCCCTCCTTTAATCTCCCCTCCCTTCCCCTCCCCTCCCCTCATCTCCCCTTCCCTCCCCTCCCCTCTCCTCCCCTCCCCTCTCCTCTCCTCTCCTCTCCTCTCCTCTCCTCTCCTCTCCTCTCCTCTCCTCTCCTCTCCTCTCCTCTCCTCTCCTCTCCTCTCCTCTCCTCCCCTCTCCTCTCCTCTCCCAAACAAAGGAAGCTAATGGAGAGGCTGCAACCATAGGCTCTTGAAGTGGAGTAAAAATGTTTTATGTTATCTCATTTGAGTCTTATAAAAACCTTGTGAGATGAGTGCTATAATTACTCCCACTTTACAGATGAGGAAACTGAGGCTAAGGGAGAAGTGAAATGGCTTTCTCAAGATCACACAAAGAGTAAATGACAAAAGCAGGATTTAAACTCAGGTCCTCTGACTTCAAAGACAGGGCTCACTCTTTGGTACCACAGTGCCTGCTCTGCCTTGCCTTGGGACATTTCTGCTGCTATTGCCTTCTATTCATTCCTGGTCAGACATGAGGTGGTGTCTAAATATTATTTTAGTAACAGAAATTTTTTTTAGCTATGGAGTAATGAAAAGAGAATTGGATTTGGAGTGATCCTCTTATCAGTTTGACCTTGGGAAATAGCAGAAGGGGAACCTCAGCTGAGGGCATTATTGAAAACTCCAGATCCTCAGGAGTCTCCTCCTGGGACCCTGAAGGGGGAGATGTAGCCAGCCAACCCTCCAGAGACTTTACTTGTAACTGTGATTGGGAGTGGGGATAAGGACCTTGAGTTTTTTATATGAGTTACATAAGGAATTTGGAGAAACATGGGAAGATTTTTATGAACTGACTTAGAGCTGGGATATGCCATTAAATATTTGCTCTTGATTTATAAAGCTGTAGATCGCTATTATTGGGACAGGAGCCCTCAACAACACAAAAGAAGCTCTGTCCTTTGAATTTTCACCAAAACCATTAAACTCTCCAGTTCTGTATGATGTTCATTTAGTGTTAGGGGCCTTCCCTCAAACCCTAAGGTAATGATGGGTTTTGTTTAAGCATTCATCAATATTCCAGCTCTTCTCTCAAAGCTACAAAATTGTATAACAATAATTATAGCAGTTCCTCCACTAAAGCCTTATTCCAATGCTACATACAGTTACAAATCATTAGAGCTTGAAGGAACATCAGAGATAGTTCAGAACAATCCCCTGACCCCATTTTAGAGAAGAAAACTGAGAACCAGAGGAAGTGAGTGGAGAGGCTATGATTGTGGGCTCTTGAAATGGGGCCAACTGCCACTTTCTGACCTTTGAGTTTGTTCAATGACAGATTATGTCTGCTCCAAACTGTCCCTACTGAGCTGTGGAGGGATTGTGACCCACAGCACTGGTAGATTAAACCCCTCATAGGCCTTTTGAAGTGTTCAAGTAATGATAGCCATTATGGTTTTTATAGCTCAGATTAATCATAGGATCAGAGCAGCGTGGAGCCCATCTACTTTAACTAGCACCTGACCAAGAATCCCCCCTATGACTCCCTGAGCTGGTCTGTAGGAGATGGTCTCTAATCCTCTCACCCTCTTCTGGACATAATCTACTTCATTAATGGCCTTCCTGAAATGGAGCACCCAGAATTGAACACTGTCCTTCAACTTCCCTTTCCAGCCTCA
>WOXC01000912.1:0-158473 GCA_011680675.1 Gymnobelideus leadbeateri
AGTTACTTAACCCCAATTGCTTTTAAAAAAAAAAAAGAATTTAGATCCTATGTCATTTGGTGCATGTAATTGGTATTGATAATGCTTCATTGTCAATGGTACCTTTTAACAAAATGTAGTTTCCCTGACTACCTCTTAGTTAGGGTTATTTTGCTTTTGCTTTGTCTGAGATTATGATCCCTACCCCTGATTACTTCAGCTAACGCAAAATAGATTTTGATCCAGCCCCTTATCTTAACTCTTTGTTTCAATGGTATTTCTTATAAACAACATTATTGGATTTGGGTTTCTAGTTTATTCTGCTATCCCCTTCCATTTTATGGGTGATTTCATCCCATTCACAGTTAACATGACTGTATTTCCACCCAATCTATTTTCTTCTGTTTATCTCTCACCCTGTCCTACGCAAACATCTGTTTTGCTTCTAACCACTGCCTCCCTTAATTTTCCCTCTCTCTTTTTCCATCCACTCCGCCATTTCTCCTATCTCCTTCCCCTCCTACTTCCTGCTGGGTAAGACAGATTCTGTACCCAACTGAATGTGTATATATTATCTCTTTGAACCAGTTCAGATGACAGGAAGGTTCAAGAATTGTCTACTCTCCCCTCCTCCGTTTTCCTCTCCACTGTATTTTTTTTTTTGCTTTTTGGCAGACAATTGGAGTTAAGCGACTTGCCCAAGGTCACACGGCTAGGAAGTATTAAGTGTCTGAGGTCGGATTTGAACTCAGGGCCTCCTGATTCCAAAGCCAGTGCTCTATTTGATGTGCCACCTAGCCACCCTCCTCTCCACTGTAAAAGATCATTATGCATCTCTTTTATGGGAGATAATTTTCCCCATTTTTCCTCTTCTTCCCCCCTCCATCTTCCAGTGCTCCCCTCTCTCACCCTTCCATTTTTGGGAGGTCATCTCAACATAATCTACTTACACCCATGTCTTTTGTCTATGGAGACTTTAAACTGCCCTAATAAAGTTTTTAGAAGATACATGTATCATTTTCCCTCTAAGTAAAAAGTTTAACCTTATTGAGTCCTTTATGATTTGTATTTCATCTTTTCATACTTCTTTTGAGTCCTGTATTTGAAAGTCAAATTTTCTGTTCAGCTCTGGTCTCTTCATCAAGAATCCTTTAAAATCCTCTATTTCACTAATGTCCACCCCCACCAACCCCACGATGAATTATACTCAGTTTTGATAGATTGGTTATTTTTGGTTGCAATCCTACCTTCTTTGCCTTTCAGATTATCATATTCCAAGTCTTTTGCTCATTTAACATCGTAGCTGCTAAATCTTATGTGATCCTGACTTCAACTCCATGGCATTTGAATGGTTTCTTTCTGGCTCCTTGAAGTATTTTCTCTTTGCTGGGAGTTTTGGGATTTAACTGTAATATTCCTGGGAGTTTTCATTTGAGGATTTCTTTCCATTTCTATTTTGCCACCTGGTTCTAAAATATTGGGGAAGTTTTCCTTTGTAATTTCTTGAATTATGATGTGTAGGCTTTTTGTGGGGGGTCCAATAATTCTTAAAGCATCTCTCCTCATTTTCCAGGTTAGTTTTTCCAAAGAGAAATTCACATTTTCTTCTATTTTTTTCCCATTCTTATTTTCTCGATGCCTCATTTCATTTCTTCTAGGTAGTATTCATGAAGTTTTTATGAAAAATCCAGTTTTGTCTTTGAGATTAAGGCTCAAGCTATTGATATGGCTTCAGTCACCAAAGGTAAAAAAAAGCAAACCCATAAGGAATCAATACTTCCAAAACTTGGCAGGTGTCCCATTGCTATGCTAGTCACCACATCTGACCCAATACATCCTTGCTGACAGGTGATCCAGCCAGAAGGCAATTTTCCTATGAGGAGGGACATTAATTTTCCCCATATTCATCCTTGGGCTAAAATTTTTAGTTTGTGTTTGAAAAATACCAGCTTGAATGATCTACTTTTGCACCATGTTGCACTCAGGACCCTTGGTCAAGATGGGTTGCCCAATGTGGAGTTGGATATGCTTTTTGTGATATATTTCCCCTTCCATAACTTCTTTTTCTTAGAGGATGAAATTTTAGGGACATAAGATCAGCACCAGCATGGCTCTCACACTTTTTGCTCAGGATATAGTATTATTCTTTGTCATGAGGAAATGTAGCATACCATAGGAAAATTAAATTCACTCATTCATTTACAAGTTTAAGTCCCATACAATTAATGGGAGATTTGGATGCGTGATATACCTAGCCAAACTTCATGGCTGCCAAGATATACATACCCTTTGATGACTGTCCTATTACATCATACAAGGCATTCGATAAATGCTTATTTACTGACCCGGTAAAAATACTACACTTAAAATGGCTAAGCAAAGCTAGGAATATCATTGACTATTAACATTTTAAAAGTGAAATTGCTCTTCAGAAAAACTAACTTAAAACAAGACAGAAACCAAATTTCCACTTGGGTAAAAAAAAAAAAACAACCCAACAACAAAATTTCCTTTGTCAAGTTAGTATATGTCTCCACAAAGAACACATGGTACCTTATCACAGTGTAGAGGCGAGCCTGGGTTCTTAGAGGATGTGTCCATGGAATATACAGTGAGACAGGTCCTGCTAAGCTGGAAAGGCCAAGTATGGGCCCAGTGATAAGACCAGGTCTATCATTTAAGGACCAGTCTTACTAAATTCAGAGAGGCCTATCACCAGATTGATTCACAGGGCGATTTATTCTTCAGTTCCAGAAGCTCCTGAAAACCATCCAAGACGTAATGGGGTTATACCAGTATGGAAGAAGTCAGATACTTGATGTGTCTTGAATACGTTCCAGGAAAAGAAGTGAAATTAAGACGCCAAAGGAAACTGAGAAATGGCAAGTGTCAGTGGCACGGTCTCACATTAATGTGCCCCCGCTCCCTGACTTTATCTAATTCCTACTCCCCATCCCTCAATTCCACCCCTACTACTTCCCCTTGCTTCCCTCTCCTGTCCTTGATCTTTTGTTTTTCAATTTCCTATTTGCTTTCTCTTCACTTTTGGATATAATCACACTATTATTAAAGATGCATTCATTGTCCTCTGTATCTAAGCAGTGAATATAAGATTGGACCATAACAAGCTTAATGAACTGAAATGACTAAGACAAATGTGCATAATTACTGCAACATACTACCATTTCTGGGCTGATTTCTTTTTATTATTTGTGAATATAACTAAGTAAACAAGTCCGACTTATAGCTGAACATGGTTAAATGAAATGACAAATATATATATATATATATATGTGTGTGTGTATATATGTATATCTAAAGAGCTCATATTTAAACGAATACCAAAGCCATAGTACTCAAAACTAGTTTTATTTTAAAATTCCAAGTGCATAGCACTCATCTAGATTCCATTGTTGTGGACTTTGCATTATAAGCACTATTTGGGACTAATGCCATATAACACATACATTTTGGTTTGCAGTCTGACTTTTAGTAGTGTATTCACTGGACTTTGGTAAAGCCCTCTTATATAAAATTCATCTGTTCACAGTACATGTTTTTGATGGTCTTGTACTCAGAGAAACTCAGATTAAGCAATAAGTTAAACAAAACAACAAAACCACAAACAGAAATAATGAATTGCTTTTAAACTGAAACCTGAAGCTTTAAAATAGCCAAATAAAAAGGGGTATGCAGCAATAATAACCAATTATTTAATCCCTTCCCTAAAATCAATCCATTGTTAATTGGCTATTTGAACACAGACTGGAAATTATTGAATTTTTTTTTTTTAAAAGGACTCTTCTGCAACAAGAATGACATTTAAACCAATAAAAGCATTTGACAAGACATTAAGTTACCATAGGCACCAGCTGTTGTTTCAAGTTGGGATCTCAATCCCAATACTTTACATTCATCACATATCGAGGTAGTTAAAATACTGAAAACTTGACTCAAGATTACAGTACTGTGAAATGTGAATATGACAGAAAGTTTCCTTTTGTGTCAACTTCCCCCAATTAATTCAAGTTTTCTCAAGGCAAGAAACTTTTAAGTAAGGTAAGCAATGTTTTAGGGGAAAGTTAATTTTTAAAATGGCACTTTAAGAAAGCAAGATTTAAAAAAAAAAGGGGGGGGGGAGGTGCGGCTAGGTGGCGCAGTGAGTAGAACGTTGGCCCTGGAGTCAGAAGGACCTGAGTTCGGATCCGGCCTCAGACACTTAACCCACACAACAAACAAAAACCTAGCCGTGTGACCTTGGGCAAGTTACTTAACCCCAATTGCCCTCCAAAAAGGGGAAAAAAAAGGAAAGCAAGATTTCCATATTAAGTGTTTTAAAAGTCTTACCTTGGTGTTAATTGCTACCAAACTTAAGTACTATTGGACGACTAAAGCATGTTAAGCACAATTTATTCTTTTAAGGAAAAAAGAAATTGTCTCATAAACACATCTGTGGAACTACCACCTGCATCAAGTATTGAAGTTTTCCTGGGAGAGTTTCCCTTCCTATGCCGAGTCCCTTCTCTATGAAGAGTAATACCACACCTACTTTGACTCCTGCTGCATACCCATATCTTGTAAATAATGTTGACATTTGACTTTAGCATATAAGATGGCAGTCAAATATCAGCCATGTGAATTCCTTTCTATTGAAGTGTTACTTAAAAAAATTTCTTTAAAGAACTTAATTCATTTTTAAGACAGGAAGACTCCCTTCACCACACCCCCCTCTCCTCCCACAAAGAACATAATATAGAGCTAACCAAATAGTTATTGTAATATATTTATTTCTTCCCTTTTTTAGCTTACTACTTCCCCCCCCCCCGCCCCCAACACTCTTCATCCTCCAAATTGTTCTTGTGGTCATGATTACTGCTGTATCCATTGATTAACAAGGCAGTGGAATTTCAGAGAATAAGCCAGTCTTGGTACTGTACAAACCAGCTGCCATTAAAGCAATTTTATATAAGCTCCCTTAAATAACATTTATTCATTGGACCCAAAGTTAGTTATAAATTTCTGTCTCTTGTGAAACAGAAAGTGCCATCTTGGCACAACCTGAGAACCTTTCCTTACAAATACTTTTTTTTAGGCTCTGCATTTTATAACTGTGCTACATTAAAAAAAATTGAACTATCAAAATGGGAATAAGTCATGAATTGCAATAAGAAATACAAAACCTACACACAGACATATAAAAATGAACCACAGGTACAGCCACTTTATCGGGCCTGTGCTAGGATCCTATACTCTCATTTGAAAGCAAATGGAAGTATTTTGGCCTAATTACAATTTATAATCATTTATAAATTTCTCTGGCTATCAATACTCTCAATGTCTCAAAAGCATGCTGCGTTACAGTTAAGTGTTTCCAAGTAGTGCAAATTCCCTGAGTTTGTATGTGTTTTCATCTAAATTTCAGGTAACTCTGCATGTATAATAAAATCATGATTTTGTAAACTGAGAAATTTTGCCCTCAATCCATATATCCAAATACACATACTGTTTGTAAGAGGAAGTTACATAGGATAATTTCTACTAATGAATTTAGTATTATTGTACAGCACAGACTGATACTGCAACATAGTACTCAATGAATTTGAATATAGTCAAAGGTAATCTATAAATCAAGTATATTATTCAAAAACATCAGAATATACAAAAATGGCCTCTTCAAAAAGTAATACTGCAAATTTCCTTCATACAAAACTGTTTGGCAAGTCCACAGAAAAGTGGTTTTCCTTGAGATAAATGTCAGCATAAAGTTTATCAAAGACAAACCCCATTACAATGAAGTAGAAACTGTCCAAATTATTTTTCTTTCTTTTTGGTAATGAATAATTCTTGAAATAATTGGACCTTCACCTGGGGTTTGGAAATTTTTGCTATACAAAGATTCTTGTGGAAATAACATGCAACAGATTTGACACATACATAATTATTAGTTCAGTTTTCCCATGTGTACATGATGCAATGAAAAGGATATTTTTAAATCCAATTTTAGTGGGTTCAGTGTTTGAAATCTTGTTAGCATTCAAGCTCTGCTTTCCTTCTGAATAGAGCTCTTTCTCTTTAATCTATATTCTTAGAAGTTATATGAGAACAAAGTCTGGATCAATGCTTACTTTGACAAATCATCACCTCTCAAAGCATGGAGTGATGCAAGGATAATGTTCATTTATTTGATAACTCCTGTTGTAGGAAACACTAAGACATGGCTTAACCTCTACTGGTATTGCCAGGGACATACCAACACCAGTCTGCATGTGCCCAAGGCCCTGAACACTGGTTTGTAAGCCAGTAGGACAAGTCTGTAATGTGTAGGTTGAGGTGTGAGTGCTGGTGGATACTATTTGTGGACAGTTTTGTTGCTCTGACACTGGATGACGATACTGTAGTGAGGTCTGATGTGCTTGATGGAGATACTGAGGCTGCTGAATGTGGACTGATCGTGTAGTTTGGGATGTTGGATGAAACACACTCAGCTGACCTTGCTGGGGGCCAGATTGTCCTTTCTGCTTGTTTGCTTCTTTTACATCATTATCATGGGCACTAAAATACAAAGAGACAGTAAATTCATTATTTTATATAATTAAATATTCATTTTTTGCTATAATCTTACTATAATCCTCAAAAACTTAAAAAAAGGATAAATTTGGCACAAGGTTTCCTATAGCAATAGCTGACCTCAAAGAATTGATAGTTATCTTAAGAGTTTGTAACAGCCAAGAGAGAAGACTGTAGCATGCAGTCTAAAATTAGATTTAGCTTTAATATTAGACTTAGATTTTTCCTAGATTTAGGAAAACAAATTTTAAAAAATTTGGAAGAAAAAGATCCCTGTGATCTTACAGTGTGACACTATAAAACGAAGCCAGTTCAAGAGGAACTAAAGATGCTGAGAAATGGGGTACTCCAATGTACCCAAATGGTACTCCATTTACCCAAAGTAAAGGAAGAGACATGTACAGAGAACAGCAGTCATACTACAGGAGCTCTTCAATGAACTCAGATTTTTATAAATATACAAATAACAGCACAGAACCAATCACGAGTACAAGAAATGTGCCTAAGCAGTTTTTAGAGGAAGAAATTAAAGATATCTATAAGCATATGAAAAAATGCTCTAAATCACTATTGATTAGAGAGATTAGAGAAATCAGAAAATGACTCTGAGGTACCATATCTCACCAGTCAGATTGGCTAAGATGACAAAACAGGAAAATGACAAATGCTGGAGAGGATGTGGAAAAATTGGAACACTAATGCATTGTTGGTGGAGTTGTGAACTGATCCAACCATTCTGGAGAGCAATCTGGAACTATGCCCAAAGGGCTATAAATAAGTGCATACCCTTTGACCCAGTAATACAACTTCTAGGTTTGTATCCCAAAGAGATCATAGAAGTGGGAGGAAGACCCATATGTACAAAAATATTTATAGCAGCTCTTTTTGTGGTGGCAAAGAACTAGAAATTAAGGGAATGCCCATCAATTGGGGAATGGCTAAACAAGTTGTGGTATATGATTGTAATGGAATACTATAGTGCTATAAGAAACGAGGAGGAGAGGGACTTCATATTTACCTGGAGAGGCTTATACAAACTGAAGTTGAGTGAGAAGAGCAGAACTAGGAGAAATTTGTACACAATTACAGACACAACGTATGTGTGATGACCAACTTTGACAGACTGGGCTCTTCTCAGCAATGCAAGGTTATAAAACAGCTCCAAAAGACTCATGATGGAGAGAGATGTCGACATTCAGACATTCAGAAAGAACTACAGAGTTTGAATGCAGATTGAAGTAAACTACCTGCTCTCTTTCTTTTTCTCGTTTAGTTTTGTTTCCTCTTTCCCATTGTTCGTTCCATCGGTTATAATCCTTCTTTACAAACTGACTAATGTCCAATGTGAAAGTATTTGCAGATCCTATACTTGATTGCATGCCATGGTTGCGGGGGGAGGGGAGAAAATTTGAAACTCAAGGGATTAAGGAACTGAATCTTGTAAACTAAAAGCAAACAAATAAATTAATAAAGACAAAAAAAGTGAAATATGCCTAAGAACTACAAAGACAAAACACAGTGGTATTCCTTTACATTCATGTAACGCTTGTTTAGCTAGCCTATAATCAGGAAGCATCTATTTTATTTTAAGGTCTTTGTTACAACAAAAAGTGCTGATGTAAACATTTTGGCATATATGGGGCATTTCTATTGATGAAAGGCACTGACATTTCAGTCACGTTATTGGCAAAATTCCAAACTGCTTTCCAGAATGGGTGTTTCTTTGTAGCTTCACCAAAAATGCAAGAAAACAGAGTAACGTGGAAAGACTTCTATGAACTGATGTAAAGTAGACCTAGGAGTCAGTAAAACAGTATGCACAATAATGCAAATGGAAAGAACCACCACAAAACAATCTAAATAAAATATTGCAAAACTGAAACAAAATATATCAATAAAAATCTAAGGATTTTTTTGTTTTGTTTTTAAAGAAAGAATAACAGGAGCTAGTGTGGTATGATGGAAACAACCAGAAAATTTGGGTCCAAATCCCACATGTACATGGCTGCATTGAAGTAATTTATAATTTGATTTCCTTGTCTATAAAAGGAGAGAATGGGAGGATTGGGCCCTGTGATTTTACTGGTATAGGGAACTCACAAATAAGAAAAATGCTTCTAAGAATGCAGGTCTTCATCTCTTTTTTGGGGGGGGCAACATATGGTAATAATAGCTAACATTTATATGGGGTTTACTATGTGACACACTACATTAAATCCTTTAGAATTACTATTCTATTTGATCAGCACAACCACCCTGGGAGGTAGGTTTTATGGCTGAGGAAACTGAGGCAGACAGAGATGAAGTGACTTGACCAGGGCAACAAGCTAGCAAGTGTCTGAGGCTAGATTTGAACTCGGGTCTTCCTGACTCTGGGACCACTGTACCACCTGCCTTCTCCTAAGTTTTGGCATGGCATTAGAAAGTTGCCTGGGACCCTTACAGGTTAAGTGATTTTTTCTAGCATCACAGAAACAGTATGTGTCAGAAGTGGGACTTGAACTCAGGGCTTCCTGATTCTGAGGCAAATTCTCTATTTGCTCTGCTATGATGACTTTCTCTTCTATACAAAGAGGATAATGCTAACATTATCCATCTCACAGATCTGTTGTAAGGAAAGTAGCTAAATGTAAGTTATCACATTATGATTTTTAAGTCAGAAAGGCTAAAGACCAGAATATCCAAAGACTATGTCCAGTACAAGAATTTGCATACCTTCTAAAGGGCTTAAGAAAAAAAAAATCTACATTGGGTTAAGAGTCACTTCATGTAGCTGGTAGCTTGATGAGCAACAGAAAAGCAGCAGAATTACTAAACTACTTTTCTTGTACCTTCTCTATCAAGGGGAACAATCTTCAGATTGAAAAGGATAGAACAGCAATGGTAAAGATAAATGAGCTGATAGTATGAGATTACCTGCTAGCCATTAACCTGTTCAAATGGCCTGACCTGATTGTAGTATAGCACAACCTACTGCCCTCAAAGATGTGACTACTAATGGCTACCCGAGATACTGATTTAACTATGAAAGGGCTGTGCTGAGCTTTTTAAAAGGCCATGTAGACCAGTTCTGAAGAATACAGACTTTGATATGTGCTCTAGTAAAGTCTATAACAGATTTCCTTCTGGATATCTAGAAAAAGAAGCAGTGATCAGAAAGACCTGGCCTAAAGTCTTTCTGATCTTAAGACTTGGAGAGCAGGGGAATTCCACGGACAAAATATACACATGGATTTCAGCAAGGATTAGATAAAGTGTCTCCTAAAATCCTTGTGGCCAAGGTGAAGAAATGCAGATTGGGTCATAGAACAGTTCAATGAAGAGGCACAGGGGAAAAAACACTGGTTACAGATTCAGGTCTAGTTTTATTTGTCATATCATACTCGACTTATTTGGGCTTCAAGTCTATCAAGACCTCCAATCTGGGGTTGTTGAAAGACAGGTATACTATTACACTGTGAAGCTGTGAAATGGTCCAGTAATTCTGGAATCATAGCATGCAAAGAAATTGGTTAAATACCATTCCCTTTGACCCAGAGATTCCACTGTTAGGCATACTTTATAACCCAAACAGGTCAGTGACAAAAAGAAAGCCCCCCCCCACCCCCCGAGACACCAAAATATTTATGACTGTACTTTCTGTAGAACCAAGAAAAAGAAACCAAGTACATAACCATCAATTGGAGAGAGGCCAAACAAGATGTAGGGCATGGAGGGAAAGAAATACTACTACACTGTAAGAAACAAAGACTACAGTGACTTCAGAGAAGCATGAAAAGACATCTAAGAACTGATGATGTAAAGTGAAGGAGAACTAAGAAAATGATAAACAATAAGAACAATGTTAAATGGAAAAAAATAAGAAAATGTAACTGAATATTGTATAAATTTATTGACCAAACTTGGCCCTAACCAAGAAATATGAGAAAAACATCTGCTCCCACTTATTCTGTTTTAATAGCTTTAAGAGACAAGAGAAGGAAAAAGGAATGTGCTGAGAAAGAAAGGAGGAGAAGGGAATGGAATTTATGATTTGTCATAACTGGGATACATAAAAAAGAAGAAAATATAATCATGAGCTAAGAAATGGGACTAACATGAAACATATGAAGTATATTCTTACCTGAATTGAATAGAGGAACACTGAACACACAGAGTATGGTGAAGTGAGTGATACAATAAACTCAACAAGCAATCAGAGAGGAATCAGGGAAGAAATAGTCACAAACAACCCAAATTTCAACTTTAAAGGGAGTATTTTAAGGGGGAGTAAAAATAAATGGTCAGAGTTTAGTCTAGGGGGAAGAGAGGAAGGGCAATAGAATGGAAGCAGACTGATTCTATTATATATCACTAGTGTTAATCATTCTCTTCTTTTATCATCTTTGTAAAGAAGATGAGATTGGGGTCAAGGAGGAAAAGTGTAAGAGAATATAATGAATAAAATGGGCAATTAATGATCACAACCGTGAACATGAATGGGATGAACTGACCCATAAGAGAGGACAGAACTTAGACCCGAAGGAAGAATTCAACAATCTATCATTTACAAGAAAGAAATTTCAAAGAAAGATTTCTATAGAATGAAGGGTTAGAGGAGTATTATGCTTGAGATGACCTCAAGAAAGCAAGGGTAGCAATCATGATCTTAGACAAGGCAAAAAAAAAAGACATGGTTAAATTAGATAAAAAGGAAAACTATATTATCCTTAAAGGTACTACAGACAATGAAATTATATCAATAGTTAATCATAGAGTCAATAAATGGCACAGCATCAAAATACTTAAAGAAGAAATTAAATTTGTTTCAAGAAGAAACAGTAAAGTTATAATAGCTGGGGACCTCAACATTACCCCTATAGATCCTAGGCAAATCTAACAAAAAGATGAACAAGAGAGAAGTTAAAGACTTGAATATCTGATGATTACTGAATGGGAGCAACATCAAGGAACGAACACACAGACACAGACACAGACACAGACACACACACACAGACACAGACACACACACACACACACACACACACACACACACACACACACACACCCTCAGTTGTACATGGCACCTTTATGATAAAATGACTATATTCAAGGGCATAATAACTTCACCTAAGAAATGTAAAATAGCAAAAATAGTCAACACCCTTTATTGACTACAATGTAGGAAAAATTATAATAAAGAACTTTTAAAGAAAAGATTCAATTTTAAATGGGAGAGTAAATAGTTTAATCTTTAAGAACTGGTGGATCAAAGAACGAATCATAGAAACAGAATGTCAAAGAAAATTACAATAATGAGAAACACGTCAAGACTTTCAGAAGTAAAATGGAGAGGAAAATTTATATTTAAATACTTTTATCAACAAAAAAGATAAGGAACAGATGAATTGTTATTATAATTTTTAAAACCTCAACAAATCCAAAAACCTCCAACTAAATAGAAAAGAGATGAACCAACTGGAAACAAAAAAATAAACAAACACTGACTCCATAAATAAAACTAGAAGCTTTTTTTCCTTAAAGACTAGTTTCAAAAATGTAAATAATTCACAACAAAAGAGGGAACAAAAACTATCAGAAACTATTTTGCCCAATATGCCAACAGAACTGATAACTTAGATGAAATGAATGTTTATGAAAATATAAAATACTCAGATTAAGAGGAGAAATAGAGGATTTGAACAAAATAATTTCCCCTCCAAAACACAAATGGAATACAAGTTTAGTACTGGGAGGGGAGAGAGAAAGCATTAGATGAATTTAAAAGTGAATTCTATCAAATACTATAAGAACAATCAACTACAATTTAATATAAGCTATTGGAAAAAAACAGGAAAAGAAGGGATCCTACCAAATTCCTTTTGATACAAATATGGTCTTGATTCCTAAACCAGGGAGAGAACAAAGAGGAGAAAGAAAACTAGAAACCAACATCCCTAATGAATACTGACACAAAAATATTAAATGAAATATTAGCCAAGTGTTAAAGCAATATATCAAAAAATTTCTATGCAGCGGCTAGGTGGCGCAGTGAGTAGAACATGGGCCCTGGAGTCAGGAGGATCTGAGTTCAAATCCAGCCTCACACACTTAACACAAAAACTAGCCATGTGACTTTGGGCAAGTCACTTAACCCTAATTGCCCTCCCAAAAAAAAGCAAAAAAAAAAAAAAAGATTCTACACTATGACTAGGTTGGATTTATATTAGGAATATAGAGCTGCTTCAATTATGTAAGAAAACTATAAACATAAGACCATATTGATGACAAAACAATTTTTTTAAAAATCACAGAATTATAATCAATAAATATTAAAAAAACCTTTGAGAATAGAAAACTTCCTTTTACATATATATATATATGTATATATATATATATATAAACCACCAAAAACTAGAAAGCATAAGAATAAATTAATATTTCCTTGGTTCCCCTAAAACCAAGACCTAACATATACAGTGGAAAAACTCTAGAAGTCTTTCCATTAAAATCAGGGGTCAGTTAAGGATGATTACTGTCACTGTTATTTGGCATTATCCTAGAAATGTTGGGTAAAACAATAAGAAAAAGAAACTGAAAGAAAAGGAAGAGGCAAAGATGGAACATAATGGATGATATGAGGGCTTATGTAGAGAATCCCAGAGATTTAACTAAAAATTAACTGGAACAACTTCAGTAAAGTAGAAGAATATAATAAAAAAATCACAAAAATCATCATCTTTCCTGTATATTACCAACAAAGCCCAACAGGAAGAAATAAAGAAACTCTATTCAAAACAACTGCAGAATGTACAAAATATTTAGAAGTCTACCAAGTAAGATCAAACACAACCAGAAATACTTTTTTCTAGAAATAGAGATCTAAATAATTGGATAAATATTCATTCCTCATGGATGGGCTACAATGTAATAAAAATGACCATTCTACCTATATTAATTTATATTTTTAATTTAGTATTTAGTTCCATACTAAGGAAACTACCAAAGGATTACTTGACATCAAGCTAGGAAAAAACCAACAAAATTCATCTACCAGGAACAAGAGTTAATAATAGGGAAGAGAGGAAGGAGATGGGAAGAGAGGGAATCTAGCATTACTCTATCTGAAACTACTACAAAGTAGTAGTCATCAAAACTATTTTGTAGTGGTTCACAAAATAAGAAAGGTGATCAGTGGAACAAATTAGAAACATAAGATCTAATTTTTTTTAATTAAAAATTTTTTTTTGCTTTTTGGAGGGGGGAGGGGGCAGTTGGGGTTAAGTGACTTGCCCAAGGTCACACATCTAGTAAGTGTTAAGTGTACGAGGCTGGATTTGAACTTAGATCCTCCTGACTCCAGGGCTGGTTCTCTATTCACTGCACCATTTAACTGCCCCTAGGAACATAAGATCTAGAGTTCAATAGTGTTTGATAAACCAAAGTACCCCAACTATTAAAGTAAGGACTTACTATTCAATGAAAATTGTTGGGGAATTCTGGAAAGCTACTTGAAAAAAATTAAATTTAGACCATCATCTCATACCATATATCAAAATAATCTCCAAATGGATATATGGTCTAGATGCATATTTTATATAGATGGCAAAGTATATCGTTCAGGAGCAGCTGGTGCTTTTGATTGCCTTTACTTGGTACTAAAGTCAAGCTTTCATCTTCGCCCCCTCTGAAAGTCTTCCTAATCAAATCCTTCAATGACTTCACAATTTTATCATCTCCCATGAATATTAACTCTCTATATGGTCGACCTCATCTGACTGGCTTTCCAACTTTTACTCTTTATAAAACCATCTTCTATCTCTTCTAGAAGCACACTAGAAACTGTGATACTAAAATCTAAGTTCCATCATCCTTCTCTATAAGAGTTTACTAACAAGTTTACATTCTAAATGAGTGTTATGCTCAGCTGTAATCTCTTTCAGCTTGGCAAATTAATGAAATAGTTTGGTTAGATTTCTGTATGAGTGTTTGGAGTCTGTGTCTATCTATCTTTGGAGTCTTTGTCCATCTATATCCCATTTTTCATCATCAACAACTTGTTCAAATAGGTCACAATTGGGTTGTTTTCATTGTTCAGCATATGTTTCTCACTTTCATTTTCTTCACCTACCTTATTATTTTTTATCTTTGTTTAACAAGTCATTGTTCTATCTATAAAGAAATAGTTAATCTGTTTGGGTTAAAGAATAAATTAACTACACAAGTACAATGGATATAGTTAAGTAACCGTTCATGTTTAAAGACATGGGAATGTTCGTGAACTGCAAACTCAATGAGTTGACGGTGACTTGACAGTCAAAAACTCTAGACAAAAGCATAATACCCCTAAAAAGATAGCTGGTATTCCCACTATGCTCTTCCCTATTCAGACCACATCTGGAATACAATGTTTAATTCTGGGCGCCACCTTCTAAAAAAAAAAAAAAACCTGACAAATCAGAAAGTGGCCTTAAAAGCAACAGTGAAGACTCAAATATCATGCCATATGAGGACCAGTTAAAAAACCTGAGTAAATTTAGGTTGAAGAGGACTCAAGAGAGACCTGAAGTCTTATAAAATTTGCAGAGATGTCATAAGAAAGAAGGAATAGGACATAGCTTGTCTCCTGAGGACAGAACTATGACAAAAGCTAAAAAAAAATTACAGCAAGCCAAATAGTGTATTTAAGCAAAAATGTCCTTACATTAGTCCATAATGGAATGGACTAAATTTTGTCACCATATATGTTCAAATAGATGTCCATTTATAGGGGATGCTGTAAAAGGGATTTGCCCAACTGAACAAGACATTGGACTAATCAGGAGCGGGGAATCTATGTGGCCTCAAGGCTACAGGTTCCTTACCCCTAAGGTGACCTCTAAGGTCATTTCTAACTGCACTATCTTACATGTCTAATTACTGCTTATATTGAAGTCATTGTAACTGTTATATAACTGCCGTTTAGAGCAGTTTCATAACTGACCTGATGCCCCAGCTTTTATCCAAAAAGAATACCTCTCCTTATTGCCTTTCATAAGCTGCCTCCCCTATGTCTTAACCCTGGGTAATGTCATAATGCCATCACACACAGGCACATAACTACTGGAAGCTACTGTAAAATTTTCCAGAAAAGTCCCTAGGAATCCTAAGGTGCTACTGCCATTGTGGTTGTGGTATGGCAGCCCCCCAAAAGATCTCGGGGAACAGGAGAGAAACAAAATCTTCGCAATGCAGGTCAGAGATATGGAGGAAAACAAGGATGCAAAGTCTGCTTCCTGCCTTGTCACTCACCTATTATTCAGATCATGCTAACAAGACTATTATTTGAGTCTTTGGCTGATGTTAGGTCTGGATCCCTCTCCTGCAGTTTTATGTCCTTAATATGCTCATGGAACCTAGTTGGCTGTCAGGGCCAGGGGCAAGGTTTTTCCAAAGCTCTTCATGAAAATCCACTTGTAACACATAACTTGAACTGGTTGCTTCTAAAGCAACCTGTAAATTAGGAAAAATATTAGAAAAAACTGTGATTTCAAATACTATCTAAATCAAGGAATTACAAATATAGTTATAAAACAAATTATAGGCTTACATCAATAATCGTTCAATGCACTGCACCAGGAAATCCCAAGAGTAGGCAGTAAGGCGGTGTAGTCTAGTAGGCCATGTTGGGGAAAGACGAAGAATGATTCTTGATGAAGCCACACAAGCAGCAGCTACTAGAGAAGGTGCATAATTTAGAAAGGCATAATCTGTGAAGACATCAAGAATGAATTTAAGTTAACAGAAAACACACACTGACCAACTAACAAACCTTTCTTTACTAGAAACAGAAGCATACCTTGCAGTGATACTTCCAAAAAATAATCAGCGTATTTCGCCATGTACAACTTGGTTTTTTCCAGACAAACCATTGGCCAGCCATCATGCAGATCTGTTTCATGGACTGCTTCAGAAAGATAATACTCAATAAAATGGGCAGCTGTTGGAAGGCAGAGGTTCCACTGAAATGTTTCTAACAGCAAAAGCTCCATGTGTAGTAAATTTTGTTTCGTTAATACTAGATTCATGTTAGTCATACAGCCAAGGCTGTTCAACTGCTCTAGTTTGGGCACACTATCTTCCTTTTCTTCAAATTTACCTTGGAGAACAAAAACACAAAAGGATATGATTAAGCAGTAAGAAATTTTAGCCAGTCAATGAAATATTATTCATCTGCCATCAAAATGTGACACAGCTAATTCAAAGAAAATATCCCTTCCTCCTAAAGCATATAAAACACAGATTGATCCTTTTTTCCCCCTTACTCATTCTACAGATTAACTTATTACTTTCCTCCAGAAATTCAAAACTATGGAATGTAGTAAAGGCTTGGATGTATATTCTAATGCATGATGAAAATACTAACAATACTGACATAAATCATGTCAAAGAAAAACAAATTATCTTACCAGCTAAATCTCAGTTTAAGGTCCAAAATAACAGGTTAATGGGCCTTTTTAAAGAACAAAAAAAGTGCCCTTTTCTACTTCTTTCCTCTCAATGTAGGATGTCATTCTGTGCTTTTATCTAAATTTTGAAAGTACTTCAATTTTGGGGGTGGCTAGGTGGTGCAGTGAATATATACCAGCCCTGGAGTCAGGAGGACCCATGTTCAAATTCTGCCTCAGATACTTAACACACAAACTAGCCATGTGACCTTGGGCAAGTCAACCCCAATTGCCCTCCAAAAAGCAAAAAAAAGTACTTCCATTTTAAAAAACAGTAAACAATTCATCATTGGAAATAGATTGAAAATCTTGTACATCACAACTATTTAAATAGATCTGGAGAAACTGGATTCTGCTCTCTCTCCTCACTCTGAAAAAATAGAGATAAAGAATGTTTAAAGTGGAAAGGAATTCATGTCCAATTCCCCTCCTTTCAGAGATTAAAAAACAGACCCAGAGATGTCAAATGATTTTTCCTAAAACAAGGATTCTTAACTTTTTGGGGGGATCATGGAACTTTTTGGCAAACCAGTGAGGCCTATGAACCCCTTATCAGAATTATGTTTAAGTGCATAAATAAAACATATAGGATGAAAAAAGAAACCCAGTATAGTGATAAAATAAAAAAAAGTCAAGAGATCCTCTGAAACCTATCCACAAAACCCTAGATTAAGAACCCCTGGCTAAAGGTATATAGCTAAAGTTATCTAAATATTATTAAAAGTGGAATATGGACTCAGATCCAGGTTTTCAGACCTCTAGGTCCTATACTCTATACCAACAAAATAAGACTAAAGACAAAAATGACAATTTCATAGAACAAACAAAGTCTCAGGGGTCCTAACTTCCTCTTGAGAAAAAACGGTCTAGTTCCACATGCAAAGATTAATATTAAGTCAATTCTTTCTCTTGTCATCATTCAGCAATCATTCTTCTCTATGAGACAGTTACACCTTGTACTTCAGTTTTCATTCAGGCATTATCTTTATATGCCATGAAATTTGGGAAACAACTTCAAGAACTCATCTGCTCCCATGTGCTAACTACATCCCACTAAGATCTTTTAGGGATGAGGCAACTGAGCCTAACTTGCTCAAGATCACTCTGTAGGAGGTAGAAAAGGAACTCATCCTCCTGCTTCACTGAACCAGGTCTTTCATCTCTTGATGAAATGCCTTCCTTACCACAAAATGTGACTTTATGTCCATGTAAAAAATAACAGTGTAACAATACTACTAGTTTCAGCAGCCCCTCCATGGCTGTCACAGTAGCACACACCATGCATGCACATTCACTAACTTTCCCCTCCATCAGCTCACTCCCATGCTAATAATAAGTTAGCTGATGAAACCTGAATGTATCAACAAGTCATAGATTCGTTTTAGATAAATTTTGTATATATTATTGCTGGTAGGAAATTTGTCTATAATCCAGATTTTTCAGACATTGTTTACAAATAATTAGTCAAATTTAGCATGCTTAAATTTTCTAACCTTCAAACTATCTATTTCTGTCCAGTGAGCTACTCTAAAATAGTCTTCACCTGTAAGATAATTATTCCACATCATTATAATGTGAAAATACAGATTAGTTTATTGGTCTAACACTAACAAAACGAAATTCCTCAGGATGAGTAACAAACTAGAAATGCAAACCAAAACTTTGCCTTGCCAATTACAAAGTGGCAATAATACTTGCCATGTACTTCAAAGGACAGTTGTACACACTAATTAATGAGAGGTTTGTGTTTGAAGTTGCTTAGAAGAAAGATATTCATTATTACCAGACAGTGTCAACTGAAATTCTGGTATTCTATTGCTTAATTCAAAGAGCAAGAATGCTTTATGTTACCTCATTGAAATTTCAACCTAAACAAATGACAAGGTTACTAATTTTACAAATGAAGTAGAGAAGACAGGCACTTCCCCCAAGGTCACAAAAGCTGCGTATCACTGAGAACAGAAGCTGGCGAGCTGATCTTTCCAATACCACATCTGGACTTGTAGATCAAAGCATAGCAACTCTTATTTTGTGTGCAGGACTATTACCTGAGTAGGCAGGGACTTGTTATGAAACCTGCATTAATAAGCATTTATAGAAACTTTGTTTTTACCAAGTAGTTATTAAATAAGTGAACATTTCATATTCTGTTGACTTTAAAAAGGCAGCATAACCACATTTAGGACTTTAGAACACACAGTTAAATAACCACAGTTTGGACTTTTGCTCTGCTTCTGATGAAAATTTTGGAGGATTTTTTTTTTTCATTTAGAACTGGTAATATATCACAGCTACCTAAGCACTTCAAGACTCCCAACTTGTTAAAAAAAAAAAAAAGTACACGTGTAAAAAAAATCAAACCTCTGGGCCAAGAATTAGCATTATTTCCTTGAGGTTCCATATTGAGGGCAATGTCACTAAATAACAATGTTAAGTATAAAAAGGTAATGCTTTGCAAGATAATGGGTTTGGAAAGAGATTTACTTCTCTGATCATAAAACCTAACAGAACAGAGTCATGCAAATAAGGGGCACCTACACACTACTGTCCTTCAAAAGGCCTTTCTTGACTTTTGGCTAGACTCTAGATTCTGAGTGAACGCTAAAATGGTATATTAATGTGAACTGAAGTAATTCTGGGGGTCAAATGAGAGAAAAGAAAGAACTAAATCATTAAATGCTTTGGCCACAAAACAAAACTATTTCACTTTTCTACACATGCCTGCCATGATAGAGAAAGTTATACATGATAAATCTACACTAGTGCCTGCTTGTGAACCCAGAAGACCAGGTCCATGTTAAAACTAAACAAGGATTTGGCCATGCTTTATTACAAATCAAAAGGGACAACACTGAATCTAGAATTACCTAGAACTATCCTAGAATGGCTCAGAACCCATGAGGATTAAATGCTAGGCAAATGCTATATGGCTGTCCAACTAGAAAGACAGAAATCAAATATAATAAGCATTTACTAAGTATCTCCAAGGTATAGAAATCACAAAGATGAAACAAAAAGTTCCCTCAAGAACCTAACAGATTACATAAACAGATAAATAAATACTGATCTAAGAAAGGAGAAAACACTAACAATGAGAGGTTAAGGAAAGGCTTATGGTAACCCATCTTCTAGCTGACATAGTCTATGCTTACAGGTTCCAGGGTCTTCCTACCAACTATACCTAGCCAGATTACTCCTCCAGCTGACACCATACTTCAGCAATCCACTGTGTTATGTCTCGCATTGCCTTTTGCAGACTCAGGGGAGAGCCAAGGATGGAACACCAAGTCTCAACATCATCTTCTAGGGGAACAGTTTTTAACATGTGGTCCATGGATACCCAAGATCCATGGGGAGATTTCAGGAGATCCTGAACTTGGATGGGAAAAATATTTTGATAACTTTCTGTCAAAAGAAGCATTTAAAAAATGATTATGGGTCCATGGGCTTCGGACTGCCACAAGAATCCATGATACAAAAAGTCAATCTCTACCCTATGCTTCATCCCAAGACTGGTAGCTTTTACCTAACACATACTTTCTAACAGTACAAGAGGGGGCTAAGGGGTGGGGAGTGCAGTTCTTTATTAATTAATAGGCCAAAATTTAGGATTTTAGATGCAGAATGGTAGGTGCCTCTGTCATTTAGTACTGTAAGACACCCACAAGGGACTGAGATGTCAGGCATGGAGAAACAGTGGCCTCTGGAGGTCATCATTTCAAGGTCTGTCATTCCCCTTTTTCCTGCCCCATACCCAGCCAAGGGAAGGGTGCCAGGATTATTTGGGGGAAGGAAAGGGACCTTGGCACATGGACAGCACCAATCCTGTTTCAATTTGGTAATAAAAATTCACATTTCCTTAGCACTTTAAGGTTTGGAAAATTGATCTTTTTACCAAGTGAAATGCTGATGTTCTACAAGGCTAACAACAACAAAAACTATCCTATTCTACAAATACTTAATGTATGTGACCTTACAAGTGCAACTTCAATAATTTTTAAAATATTAACCCATAAAGTTACCAGGCTAGCTGAAGTCCCTAGGAAAGCAAGCTGTAACTCTAGACATCAAAAAAAAAAAAAAAAAGAGTTTACCTTAAAAGAATGGTCTATCTCTGTAAAATAATCATTTTAATTCTGCCTAGGTTGCCAGAAAACCTAGGGCCAGCCCCAGGGTGAAAAATTGCGAAAAATTGTGAAAAATTGCCTTCTGTTCCCACAAATGCATGTCCATATACCTGAGATGATCTATTTTACATACAGATGTCAAGTTAAGTAATTATAACTTATTTGAAGATTAATTGTTAGTAGATAAATAAGAGTTTTTTCTTTGGCTTCTCTGGGAGACATAAAGGCTCTGGGAACAACAGATTAAAGGTGTCTGGGTGAGTGACAGAAGGCAGTTTTGCATGTGGGATGCGAAAATGGGGGAACAGAACCTAGAACCCAGAAGAAACCTACTGCTTTCATGAGTATCCCAGCCTGAAAGAGCAGAGAAGGTTGGGTTCCAGAAGAGACACAAATGGACTGCTTAGGTGACTACTGTAGAGGAATTCAATAAAAGGACCAGGAATATAAATGTGAAATAAGAAAGACCAGAATCTGTAGAATCTAAATGGGCTAAACAGGATATAGGTGGCCAGATAGAAGTGCCTAAGCTGGTTTCAGGGCAGATTTTGTCTCATAATTTAGGAAGTAACAACAAGGTAGCAGAGACTCTATTAGAAGTGGAAATTCAATCATGGAGACTGGAAAGTAAGGCCCAAGTGCTAAACTGGCCAATGATGGGCTTTATGCAGAAAAGTAACAACAGTGTTGCCATAAGGCTCACACACCTACTTATTCTCACCACCTTTAAGTAGTTTTGGTAGCACTAAAAATGCTGGGCCTGAGATTATGTTGTTATCACACCTGCTAAGAGGAGAACAAGACAGGCAGAGTATGATGGCTCCAAAATCTCTGGTCCCAAAAGAAGGTAAGCCCTCCCTCATGTGCTGGTGATAATGAAAGGCAATACAATTACACTCTGCCATGATGACAATAAGAATATGGATGATAGGAATCCAGGCTGTTTAATCCAGTCTCAATTTTATGCTTCTGACCCAACCTTCTAGACAGATAGGCAACTATCTGTTTAAACAACTATTAACTAAAATTTTCCTTGTCCTGACGTGTCTTTTGGTCTAAGTGCTGATAAGCACTGAAATAACTCAGGGACAGGCATCAAGACAGAGATGTAGCCACACCTCCAATATTATGTATTGTCTATTGGTAACATAAAACTGATAAGGCCACCTGTCATCCACCTACCACATAACTAGGCTATGTTGAGGCTAAAGGAAGATTTGAGCATCTACATGTTTAATTTTCTACAGGGATACAATTGCAGGCACATGGGTCCCTCTCTAAAAGGGGACCATATGAGGTTCTTAATCATAGTGGTCCAAAACAAGATTCTGTAATACTCAAGCAAATTAATCTTCTACAAAACAAATTTGAAGAGACATTTTCTAGGTCCACTGTTTAAATTGACAACACATCAAAATTGGTCTTTACACCAATAGTAAACTGTTTCCAATTTTGTCAGAGAGTACAAACTTACTTGCTAGAAGCAAACAGGAAAGTGCAACTAAATGTAGCTGCTGAATGGAGATGTCATATCGATCCATAAAGAGGTCAAGCAAATAGACAGCGAGATGTCGTGCTGCGGGGCAAAGAGTGAACCGATTGCTCACAATGGCAATCAGGTCTGCAAAATACCGCCTGAGATTTAGCTGAGGAGACTGGCCTTTATAGGTGGGCAACTTCAGCTCCTACAAGAAAAGCAAGAACATCTAGCATTAAACAAAACCCAGATAATGAACCATATCAATGAATGCAAATATTTTATACCAATTTGCTTTTCAAAGATTAAATGATATACTATTTGCTATTTCTAATGACTGAAACACTTTGCGTAAAATAGAAGGAAACTGAGAACACGTTTAATAAATGGCCTAAAATAAGACAATTTTAAAAATTATTCTTTTCTAATTCTTTAGTGTCCCCTTGCTACCTCTGCTGTGACCTAATAAGTACCTTGGTGGTACAGACAATTCAAATTCAAAGTGATGAGAAGGATGCCCTAGAAAATTCTCATAGAATCTTATCCAAATAAAGATCTCTCATGATTTATGAAAAAGCTGCATGCCAGTAGGATTTTTTTTAATAACGATGAGTCTTATTTTCTTCTTGATTCCCATTATAAAATCAATGATATCTCCATATGAAAGAAAAATCTTAGAAGAGACTAAATACTTTCAGATAGGAAGGACTCATAGGCATATTCAACTGAAATTACTGTTCTATAAAAACACAAGTTTGGCTAAAACAATGTTTAAGGGGAAATCAGTTCCATAGGAGCCCTATTATAAACATGGATCAAGTCAAAAGATGTTACATCAAGATTATAATATATTAAAACCATTATACAAAATGACAGGGCAACATTTGGTTGAATACATGTCTGTTGGTGGCAGTAAGTTTCATCATAAGTTAGCCACTATAATATACTAATAACTGTATGTTTTCTAAAAGTCTAGAGCACATTAATAGTCTTTTTCTACTTTTTATCTCTGTTATTATATGACTAGATGCATACACAGAAGTTTTCTTAACTCATATTCATAACATCTGGCTCTTTGGAAACTGAATAGGGAGAAGCATGAACAACTGTCCCAAGAACAGAAGTCACTTGCCTACATACTTGCAGCTCCTAGACCTTGTTTATACTGTTCGAGCATTTATAACATGTGACGTGACTAGTATAAGATAATATAGTCCAACTCCCTATCACTGCCCACCAGGGAAGACTAAAACATGCTAAGTATGTGCCTTCAAGTTGTGCAAAGTGAACAAGTTTCTCCTTTCACTAATTCTCTAAAATCTAGAAGTTACATTTACTTAAGGAAGACGTGTGTTAACCACATAACACTCAAGTATTATGTCTGGAGAAACAATAATACAAAAGATTTTTAACACTTTATTAGAAACATATTAAGATTGTGAACTAAAAAAAGGGAATGCACCAGCTATGTCAAACAATCCAGATCAATTAAAAATAAGAGAATACAACAAACTGTATTTCTTCAAGCTTCTCCTCTCCTACTACTCAGTGATAAACTTCCTTCTCAATTCTCTACAGAATCAAGTTCCAGGTAAAACTTGATCATGTCAGCACTCTCCATCCCAATTAACAATTTCTTATCAGATAATCCCAAACTTCATTTTTCTCAAGTGCTTTAATTATTTGAACAAGATTAAAGTACAAGCAGGTGATATACTTAAGCAAGGGAACAGCTGGTGAAATCTTGCAAACTAAGAATTTTCTTAAATTTATCACCAAAGAGCTAGAATATCCCTTTTTCAGTTTTTCTAAAAATTACTATTTACTTAGAAAGTTCCTAAAAAGTCTTCACTATCCTAGCCGCCCCTACCACAGAGTTTTAATCTTTAGACATTTATATACACACAGCACACTCACTGAAAAAGTATATTTGATAAAGTAAACCAATTTCTTGGAACTCTCTCAGAAAAATTTAACTTCAATTCAGTGTAAAAGATATTTAAGCACCTACTATATACAAGATGCTCAGGATACAAAGATAAAAATAAAATCAATACACTGCAAATCTATACAATTAAAATTGGAAAACTGCAAAAATATCTTTATAATATTTAATATGATCATACATATATACTCTATATCATATTGCTTGCTGTTTTGGGAAGGGAGGTGGGGAGAGAGAGAGAAAAATTTGGAAATAAAATTCTTATAAAAGTGAATGTTGAAAACTATCTTTATATGTAACTGGAAAAATATCATTAAATGGGATAAAATATCTTGATTGAGTTGTACTTCAAGACAAATCTATCAAAGTGTATATGAAATAAGGAAACTTGCATCCACTAGCACTCATCATCTTTTTTGCAGACAGTGCAATGTCATTCTGAAGGGAAGAAAAAGTTCAAATTGAAAATGAAACTTGCATTAAAAAGTATTTCATAAAATTCTTGTCAGTTTTCAAAGTGAAAAGTTAGCAGCTCTATTCACAACTTTCCTGAGGCATAGAATAGATATTATTACAACAAAGTTCTTACATGTCTGACAGGGCTAAAATATTTACTAGGCAAACCTCTATTCCTTGACTGATACTTTTAATTAACAAGCAGTCCTTCAGAAATCTTAAATCAAAATTAAGTTTCGCAGTTTAGTCAGCTCATTCTTCTGAGAAATTACCTTCTTCCTAAATTCAAGATCCTTTCTACAGAGGGTTCAATTGTAGTGTTTTCCCTTCTACTTTCATTTAAGTAATGACCCAGACCTAAAACCTAGTGGGATTTAAAAGTATTTAGATCAGAAACCTTTAATAGTTATGGAGAAAATGGGAGTAAGAGATGGCTCATTGGTAGGCATAAGAATTTTATACTTAAAAACAACCCCAAAAATCTACCTCTGACTACACCAGTAAATACATATTGTTGGAAAAATGATAACAATAACTATACCAGATCTACTTTTATACTTCCTGCAATACATCTATGGATTCAGAATTCAATTGTTAGCAGAATTCTCATGACCTGAATGAAGTGTCTGCCCTTTCCACCCTTTAAGGCTGCCTTTATAATGGTATTTAGTCTCCAAGGAGCAAAGCAAGAACAATGTAAGTTGTTAGCAAATTCTTTTATGTACTAAAGCCTCCAAAATTGTACATACTTAAAAAACGTCAAAGGGAACTAACTGGCTAATATTCAAAGAGAAATTAAGATCTCTTCCCTGTTCGCATCCCCAAGAGTTAATTTTTCTTCTTACACTTGACTGCTTAACCCATTCTAGAAACTAACAGGGCAAAGAAAGGTCTTGTCCTTTTTTGGTGAAGGTTCTTTCTTAGGGACATGTTTTTGTATTTTTGAGTTACAGCCCAGGAAATGGATTAAGGAGCTGACTAGAGAGCTAGGCAAACTCGGCCATTCCCCCTTTTTCCTGTTCTATGACTACAACGAGCTGAGATCCGGGAATCCTGTTCTCAGGCATGGGCAGATTCCTTGTGATTGGCAGATGCTCTAATTTAGGACACCTGAGGAGACAGAGAAGCATTCAGGATTACCTTGTATCTTAGCGCTTGATGGATATCAGCAGCCAGCTGTCCTTTCCACCACTGCCCCTCCAGCTCCATGGGATGAGATGGGAGGCTTAGCCAGATCCAACAGCTTCAGTCTATATGCATATATACACACAGGGAAATTTACCGAGAGGTACATTGGGATGCAGTTAATCTCCCACCCTGTAAATGTGCTCAACAATCAAGATCGCCTGTGCCCCCAAAGCTTTAAGACCTTAGAAACCTGATCAACCCAACCCAACGTTCATGAAGCATAGGCAAGGTCCTGGGGTTGGGTTCTGAGGATTCGCAGACAAATCCATCCCTGGCCTTAAAAAATTTACAACAGGTGAAAGTGAGAGGACCGAGAAAGTAGAGATCGCTACCCACTAAGGGATCAGGGAAGGAAACCTCCTAAAGGAGAGTAGGGGACTAAGCCTTGAGCAGCCAAGGGCTTGAAGACTTGGGGGAGAGAAACGCCTCTTTTGGGGAGAAGGGGAGGTCGAAAAGGGGGCTCGTACAAAGGCACAAAGTGGGAGATGGGGTGCTGAGCTGGACCGGCAAGCACGACCAGAACCAGGCGCTGGAGCGGGTTTGGGGGGAGGGGGGGCAGGGACCCTCAGAAGCGGCTCGAGGAAGAGGGCCGACCGGCCGGCACCAAGGGCAGCGGCCGCTCCTCCACTCCACCCGGGGGGCCTGCCTCCCGCCCAGCCAATCAATAGGCATTGATCTATCTGGGTATCTATGAGACAGCAGGTGCTGCTGGGGGCCGGGTGGGGGGTGGTGGTGGGGGGGGGGGCTGCCTCTACCTTCACTGGTCTTCCATTCCATGGGGAAGACACCTACCCATCAAAGTCAATACAAACACACACACCCCTAGGTGCACACCTCCTAGGCGCCGGGTACCAGGAAGCCCAATCCCAGGATGAGACTTTCCCTACCCTCTTGGGGTTTCCATTCTGTCTGGGCAAGCACCCCTGGCACACTCGGATTATTAGTCCTCCGCTACGGGCCGGACACGAACGGGGTGCCAGGGAGCCAAAGTCCAGAACGAAACCGCCCCTGCCCTCACTGGGCTTCCATTCTATGGGGGGACCCATGCTGGCCCATCTAAGAACAACATGCCCCCAGAGCGCTCCCTCACACCCCCACATTGCTCTCTGAGAGCGCCGGACGGACGGACCCGGCTGGCAGACAGCGGCTGGGCGCGGCTCCGGGAGCCGGACAAAGGGCCCGCCCGCCCGCCGGGGCCTCCGCCCTCACGCCGACTGCTCTGGCACCTTGCACGCCCCCTTCGTCCAGTCACTCACCCAGAATCCCTGCGCTCAATGCTCGGGCCAGGGCCCCGCTCATCCTGCGCGGGCGCCCCCGGGCCCCAGGCTCGGCTTCAGCCCCAAGACAAGCCGTTCTCGCCTCTCATTGTTAAAGGGCCGGGGAAGCGGCCGTGTGTACAAAGCCAGCGCTGGGGCACATGCCGGACCCGCCTCCGCCAATCCCGTGTCGCCTTACAGCGGGGTCGCCCGGGCCCGTCCAATCAAGAGCCGCAGCCTGGAGAGCCAGGTACTCCGCTTCCAGCGTCTACTTGGTAACTCTGAGAGCGCTTTAAGGGCTAGGCATGCTCAGTTGGGCCGCCCGAGCTGGGCCGGGGCGGAGGGCTCGGCCTCGGATGCCGGGGCCGCCGCCGCGGTGACCGGGTCCAGGAGGGCGGGGCAGGGCGGGGCGTGAGGTGAGGAAGGTGCGGTAGGCTCACCCTGGCTGGGCTGCTCGGCGCAGTACGGAAGGTTCGGCTCTACCTGTGACCCCCGAGGGGACTTCTGGTGCTTTTGTGTGTCTGCGGTTCCATGGGCATGCTTTACACACATGTAGGCTTATATGAATAAGTGTCAAATAGTGAGTGGTGCCAAACCCGTGGGGGAGTCCAGGTAGATGGGGCTCCCCTGCGGAGCTGCCTCACTTACTCGGCTCCTGATGCTGCAGGTAAAACCATAATGTGAAGATGAGCCCTCGGGAGTGAGCGCCGGGCCAGGCCGGAAGGAGGAGGGAGGGAGCGGGGAGAGCTCCTGGGGGCTGCCGAGCTGAGCGCACCAAAACCCCCACCTTTACACAGTGTCTTAGGGTTTTCTTTAAAAAAAGTATTTTTAGCATTTTGAATTCCAAATTCTCCGCCTTCCTACGGCCCCTTCCCCACCCATTACGGGGGCAGGCAGTTTGCTATCAGCCCTGTGAAGTCAGTCCAAACTCGGGCCTTCCTTCGGTTCTCCAGTCAGCGCTTCCACGTAAGTACTACCGACCGCGTATGCCCATTTTACAGATGAGGGACCATACTACTGCCGGTGTCAGAGATGGGATTCAGACTGCCGGCTCTCCTGACTCCAAGGGCGCATCCCGGCCTGAATGCAGGAAGGCAGGAGAGAGCCTCCCGAGTGATCGGCCAACGCTGTAAGGAGCCTGAAGGGGAGGACGGACGGAGCCTGAGAGTTTGTATTTCATCTTGGGCATATTTTGAGTGAGGGAGAGACATGGCCAGCCTTAGGAAATGATTTTAGTAGAGAGGGGAGGGGAGACGAGACAAGGGAGGCTGTGATGGCCCAGGCAGGTGGCCGTGAGAGCCCGAGCCAGGTAAGATGGACAGGACTTGGTATCTGACTGGATACCAAGTTGGAGTCTGTTTTTGAAGCGCAGATGTTTGGGAAGATGGTAGAGCCGTCAGCAGAACTGAGGAGGACGATAAAAGGCCTCCTATTTCTAATGATTCTTCCATTGCTCCAAGTATTTTTAGAACACCTCTGGGAACTGGTACCTATGGCACATTCTTAGAATCAAGGACTTAAGACAGGGCCTTAAAGATCATGGGTACAACCACCTCCTTTTACAGATGAACACAGGAAGGCGAATTGATTTTCTCAAGGTCACAGAAGTGGAAAACAGAAAAGCTGGGGACTGAATCCAGATCTTATAACTAAACACAGGGTACTTCCCACTTGACCACACTGTCGTTTTCTGGACCTCTGTGGTGGCAAAGCATCACCCTTTGATGATAATTCCAAGTTCTGAAAATAACCCAGAGTTATTTGGGGCCAACTGTGATAAGTAAACTGAGTGATCAGGTTGAGTAATATCATTTTTGGTCACAGATAAGGTGTGACTTTAAGTTGTCAAGTCATCCCATGTCACTTGTAAACTCTATAAAAACATTTCCCCAAAATGAATTCTGGAAATATTTTTACTAGTGGTAACATTGGAATAGGTGTTTAGTCTCCCATTGTAGAGAACTTTCAGAAGTCTCATAGGCTTCGCCAATGAAATGTTCCCCTCCTGTGTATTATTGTCTGAAAGGCTACAGGGCAGACAGGCAAGAGGATGTATTATGAAGGGAATGTTTTGGGGTCCTTTGACCTCGCTCCCCTGTCCTATACGGTTACCTTCTAAGGTTACTGGGCAGATAAGCAAGAGGGCATGTAATCCTTTTTGTTTTATGCCTCCAGATCCGGTCCTAGAATAATACCTAACCTTAAGCAAGGGTAAAGAGTAAATAGGAGGATTTTTCTACACTATCTGCATTTCTTTGATAAGATCTTTCTAGATTGTCTACATTCTTTTGGGGTGTCTACATTGTCTTGGGGGGCATAAAAACCCTGTGAGCTCCTTGTATCTTTGGCTCTGTATGAAATGGGCCTGTAATAAACAGACTATTGATTACAACCCCATCTCTTATTCTCACCGCTTGTTAGCCCACCAACTGCACTGGCTGCAGTATCCCATGGCAACTACTTTGAAGGATAACAATCATTTGGATATATGCATTTTATGTGAGAGACAAAGGCTGAGAAAAGTTACTCATTACACTTTTGCATGAGGCAAATATTTCAACATACATGTACTTGTGGGTAAATTTCTACTATGCTATCTGTATATTCTGCATGGATGTCTCTCCTAGTGAATTTTAACCTAACTCCTAGATAAAAGAAGTTAGGACTTGGTCACTGGGAAACAAGTCTGTGCATTTCTTTTTGTTTAATCCCTGGCAAAACACTAAACACAACTAGGACAGATCTTTTTTACATTAATGGTAAATGATGAGGTGTCTGTACTCATAGATCCTCCTACCTTCCCCCCCAATATTTGAAGTTTGAGAATTTTGTAGCAATTTACTCAAAATATAATAACCACTCAGAATGAAACTTTCAATTCAACAAACACTTATTTAGTCCCTACTTAAGTGCAAATTATTGTGCTACTGAGAATACAATGATAAAAACAAAAATCTTCACTGGAAAATAAATTACATTCTACCAAGGGCTACAAGATAATGCATAAAATAAATATAAG
Organism: Gymnobelideus leadbeateri; assembly: GCA_011680675.1. Taxonomy (NCBI): domain Eukaryota; kingdom Metazoa; phylum Chordata; class Mammalia; order Diprotodontia; family Petauridae; genus Gymnobelideus; species Gymnobelideus leadbeateri. Next base: position 30,481 of record WOXC01000912.1, read on the forward strand.
ACAGTTGTCAGAGGGAGAGGATACTAACCATTGCTGGGATCAGGAAAGGCTTTGCAAAGGAGTTTGCTCCTGACCTGAACCTTAAAGTGTGTGCAGGGGTGTTTTTTTGGGGGGAGACACTTGCAGTAGACAACTGAGTGGTTTTTACATTCTTGAGGGCAATAGTGATTGAATAAACTGTGAGAGCATAGAAAGGCTTGCTTTATGTTCCAGTTCCCATTTTCTTACCCATCCTCACCCCAACAACTCTTCAGATATGATGGGCAGGTGGGCAACCTTGGTGTTGACACTATTATCTGTTAAATAGTAAAAGTACCACAGGAGGGCCTCCAGGGCTTTGAGCAGAACATGATTTAAAAGAGACAAATAAGTATCATCAAGGGTGAAAGTGTGCCAGAGCTATAGCTAGCATATAGTTCTGACCCCCTAATTGTTAGTCTTCCCCCCACCCCATTAGTTTGTGCTTTGTAAACATTGATTTATGTGTGGATTCTGCTCTCTGCCTCCATCTCTCCTGGCCCCCTCCCCCCTCCCCCCCAGAATATAAGTTTCTTGAGGGAGGCATTTTACCTTTGCCTTGGCATCCCTAGCACCTAATTCAGGTACCTTACACATAGTAGGTGCTTAATGCATGTTGAATAAATGAATGCATAAAAGAATACATTTAATAGCAAAACAGGATCCAAATTGTTCTTGGTTACACCTGTCACAATAAATTTAAAAAAAAACCTTGCCTTGACCTTGCTATCTTATTAAGTACCATCCTTTATATGTGTGTGTGTATGTATGTATATTATCTATCTTCTCCTTTCGTGGGGCAAAAATCCTATTTTAAAAAGTCACTGTAGGGGCAGCTAGGTGACTCAATGAATAGAGCACTGGCCCTGGAGCCAGGAGAACCTGGGTTCAAATCCAGCCTCAGACACTTAACACTTACTAGCTGTGTGACCTTGGTCAACTCACTTAACCCCAATTGCCCTGCCTTCCCCCCTTCCAAAAAAAAAGTCACTATAGTCATTGATACCAATTTCATACCTCCCACCAGGGGTTCACTGCTATTTGGTTCTCTGAAGAAAACGTACACACTAGGGGGCAGCTAGGTGGTACAGTGAATAGAGCACCATCCCTGGAGTCAGGAGGACCTGAGTTCAAATCTGGTTTCAGACACTTAACACAAAAACTAGTCATGTGACCTTGGGCAAGTCAACCCCAATTACCCTGCTCTCTCCCCTACAAAAAAAAAAAGCAAGAAAAAGTACACACTTTTAAGTTTAATTTGCATTACTAACATATGCTCTATAAATGTCTAGAAAGCAACAAAAAAAGCCATACTTTTTAGCATTTGTCAGTTTCCAAGGTATAAATGCTCATGATGAAAATTTAACAATTGGTTTCCTGGAGGAGCTAGTGTTGTTGGACACAACTCTACTTTGCCCTTCCCTTCATTGATTTGTAAAGCAGAGAACACCTTCCCCTCCCTTAATTGATCTGTAAACAAGCATGACCCCTATCCCTTCCTTTCCCCTTATTGATCTGTGGGCAGGAGTTCCAGCCTAGGGTTTCTTGCAGGGGAAATTCAAATGTACACTGACCAATCACTGTAGTTTCAGCTTACATCACTATAATTTCAGCTTATGTAACCTGGCTATGGAACCTCTATAAAACCGGCACAATGTCTGTGCCAAAGCACTGTCTGATTTGGGCATGTACCCCAACATTCCCGTGGTAATAAAATCCACTTTTTAAATTTAATCTTGGGGATCTTCTGTCTCGCTTTATTGGGGTACAACATTGTGAGCTGACTCCAGACCCCTTCAATCTAGCTCCGGACCCCTTCAATCTAGCTCCGGACTCTACCTCTCACCTAAAACTATTTTCTTCAAGATTACTAATGATCTCAACTGCTAAACTTAGTTTTGTTCTGAGTTCTTCTCCTCCCTCTCTACAGTTTTGGGCACTGTTGGCCTCCTCCTTTTCTTGGGCATGCTTTGCATCCTAAGGCTTCCACTATTTTTTTTCCTTCCTCTACAAAGAAGTAACATTCATTCACATATCTCTTCTTAAAGGTCAAACTTTGCCATTATAATTTTACATCTTCATTGGACATCTTGTCCCCATTAGCCTTGTCACCAGGACTAGAAACCATGCCTTGAGGACTTAACAATTTCATCTCTACAACTTCTGCCCTTGGGTTTCTCTGGTCTGACTGATATGTGTCTCTCAGAGCCTAGTATTTCAGATATATTCCAGACATACTTTACTATCCTTCCCAGATATCTTTTCCAGAGCTGGTTAACTGCCTTGCCCTCCTCCCACCCGTATTTCCAATTTGCAACCTTAATCAAATGAATAATGAGGTTATTAGAGTCTATCAGTCTATTCTCCTATTGCTCCACTCATCAGTCTAGTAACTATACAAACCAAAATCCCCACCACCACCACCACTCTCCTATATATTTTATCTCTCCCCCTTATTAACATAAACTCCTTGAAAGCAAATGTTTTCACCTTCATTTTTATGTCCCCAGGGGAGCACATTGCTTGCCACATAGTACTTAAATGTTTTTTTCATTTATTCCTTTATTTTCTTATTGTTCTGTCCATTCACATTATTATAGTTTTTGTCTTATTTCACTTTGCATTAAGTTCATGTAAATCTCCCCATAAATATAAAACGTTTCTCTTTATTGAACAAATTTGTCATTTTTTTTTTTTAGCTTTTCGGAGGGCAATTGGGGTTAAGTAACTTGCCCAAGGTCACACGGCTAGGTTTTTGTTTGTGTGTGCGTTAAGTGTCTGAGGCCGGATCCGAACTCAGGTCCTTCTGACTCCAGGGCCGATGCTCTACTCACTGCGCCACCTAGCCGCCCCCAAATTTGTCATTTCTTACAGTGCAGTAATATTATTCAGGTGCCAATTTCTTTTGCCATTCCCCAGTGGTTTGGTATCTATTTTGTTTCCAGTTTTTTGCTAGTACAGTAAGTGCTACTATAATTATTTTGGTATATATATGACCATTTTTATCACTGACTGCCTTGGTAAATATACCTCATAATACCACCTCTGGTTAGTGGGCATGAACATTAGTCTTTTCACAAACTGTGTAATTCCAAATCTCTTTCCAGAATGACTGAACCAATTCAGAGCTCCAATAATATTAGTATGTCTGTTTTCTCACAAACCCTCCAACTTTGACTATTCCTATCTTTGTTCCCATCTTTGTTACTTTTAACAATTTCTTGAGTGTGAGGTATTCTTTCGGTCATTATAATTTTGCAACTTCTTCTCTCCAGTACCCCTGTCACTAAAACCAGAAACTATGGCCTCATAATTGGTTTTATTTGCATTTTAATAATTTGGAGTACTCTTTCATATGGTTGTCAATACTTTGCAGTTGTTTTGAGAACTGTTTATCCAGCTGTTTATTCACACCTTTTGATGTTGAGAAAAATGAAGCTCAGAAAATGGTTTAACCAATTTTCTATTGGCAAATAGCTCTTGGACTGTTAATTGCCTCTTTATCTTGGCTATCCAACCCTTTTCATAGATGTCTGACACAAAAGTTTATTTACAGTATAGGTTTTTTTTTTAATCTGAGTTATGTTGACTTTATCAGGAAAAAACATCTCAATTTTGTGTAACAAAACTGTTTTATTTATCCCATCTTTGGTTAAGAATGTTCCCCCTGGGGCAGCTAGGTGGTGCAGCGAGTAGAGCGCCGGCCCTGGAGTCAGAAGGACCTGAGTTTGGATCCGGCCTCAGACACTTAATGCACACACAAATAAAAAACCTTGTGACCTTGGGCAAGTTACTTAACCCCAACTGCCCTCCAAAAAAAAGGCAAAAAAAAATGTTCCCCCTATCCATAGTTGTGAAAGCTCCCTGTTTCCATGGAGGTCAAGCAGTATCCTTCAAGTTACCCCAGTTTACAACCTCTGAGTAATCCTTGACTTTTTCCTCTCTCTCACCTCCTTAACATCTTGATTCTTTCTTGCTTGCTTTTTTTTTTTTTTCAAATGCTTTATTAACTTCTGGTTTACATCATTCATTTCCACCAGATTTTGAGTTGCAATTTTTCCCCCATTTTTTCCCTACCTACAACCCCAGAATAATAGTCATACAGGATATCCCCTCAACCAATCTGCTCTCTCCCATCTCTTCTCCCATACCCCCTTCAACTTTTCCAGTAGGGCGAGGTGAATGCCCGCACCCCATTGCCTGCACATCTTATCTCCCAATTATATGCAAAATAGTATTAATCATAGTATTTATATATATTTTTAAAAATTTGATTTTAAAAGGAATATAAGCAACTCAGTATATGCTATACATATGTAGCTATGCAAAATATTACTATAGTAGATATATTGTAAAAGACTGACTACATTTCCTTCCCTCCCATCCCACCTTCCACCTGGTCCACTCTCCACCTTGATCCTGTCCCTTTTCAAAAGTGGGTGCTTCCAACTTCCCTCCCCCCCAGCATGCCCTCTCCTACCCCTCCCTCCCACGGTCCTGTAGGGTGGGACACCCTATTTAGTATGCATGTCATTCTCTCCCTGGTCCAAATTCAATGAGAATAAGGTTTTGCCTTTTTGCCTTCCTGTTCCTCCCCTCCCCTGCAACCACCTTCCCTTGCCTCCTCTACAGGAGACAGTTCACCTCATTGTCTCTTCCCATTCCTCCTCACCACATTACTCTCTCACCTCTTAACCTCACCTTTTAAGTATCATCCCTTCCTATTAAATTCGACCTGTCCTCTATCTATGCTTACCTGAAAACATGCCCATATACCCTTCTTCAACTATTTTCATACTGAGAAAAGTTTCATCAGTTACAGTTATTGTTTTTCCCTGTAGGAATGTAAATAGTTCAACTTTGATAAGTTCATAGTGATTTCTTTTCCCTGTTTGCCTTCTCAAGCATCTCTTGCTTCTTATATCTGAATGTCAAATTTTCTATTCAACTCTGGTTTTTTCCTCAAGAATGCTTGAAAGTCCTCTATTCCACTGAATGACCAAATTTTCCCCTGAAACATGACACTCAGTTTTGCTGGGTAGGTGATTCATGGTTTTAATCCCAGGTCCTTTGACCTGTGGAATATCACATTCCATGCCCTTCAATCCCTCAGTATAGAAGATGCCAGATCCTGTGTTATCCTGATTGTGTATCCACAATATTGAAATTGTTTCTTCCTGGCTCCTTGTAATATTCTCTCTTTGATCTGGGAATTCTGGAACCTGGCTACAATATTCCTAGGAATTTTCTTTTTGGGATCTTTTTCAGGAGGTGATCGGTGGATTCTTTCAACCTCTATTTTCCCCTCTGGTTCTAAAACATCAGGGCAATTTTCCTTGAGAATTTCTTGAAGGGTGGTTTCTAGATTCTTTCTTTGATCATGGTTTTCAGGTAGTCCAATAATTTTTAGATTATCTCTCCTAGATCTATTTTCCAGGTCAGTGGTTTTTCCAACGAGATATTTCACATTGCCTTCTATTCTTTCATTTGTTTGGATCTGTTTAATAGCATCTTGATTTCTCATAAAGTCACTAGCTTCCATTTGCTCCAGTCTAATTCTAAAGGAATGATTCTCCTCAGTGAGCTTCTGAGATTCATTTTCCATCTGGCAAAGTTGGCTTTTTAAGGCATTCTTCTCCTCATTGCCTTTTTGAGCCTCTTTTGCCATCTGAGTTAGCCTATTTTTTAAGGTGTTATTTTCCTCAGTCAGGCTGACTGTCATTTCATACTTTTCTTGCATCTTTCTCATTTCTCTTTCCAATTCCCCCCCCCCCCCCAACACACACACTTCTCTTATCTGCTTCTTAAGGTCCTCTATGGTCTGTAACCTGCTCATATTTTCATTTGGGGCTTTTGGTGCAGGAGTTCTGACCTCACAGTCCTCCTCCTGTTCCATGCTTTGATCCTCTTTGCCCCCAAAATAGGAGTCTAATGTTGAATTTTTCTGTTTATTTTGTTCCCTTTGCCTAGGCATGTTGCCACTCAATTACTTGACTTTTGGGCTTGTTGCCACAGTAGGACTTTGCCACCAGCCAGGGGAACTTCCATCCCCAAAGCTGGGGTTTTCTCAACTTCCAGAGGTATTAGTTGGGTGCCCTCTGTGAAGCCTCCACACACTCTGGCAAGTTGGTCACACACTCCAAGACCTCCACCTCAGACCACAATCCAGATCCAAGAAGGGTAAAGCAAGAGTGCTTACCTCCCAGACTGATTGCCGGATCTCCCTACAGTTTGCAGGCCAAGAGCTGAAGCTGCAAAGGGGCAATGTGGCATAAGCTGTGCTGGCTCAACAGCTTTTGGCCCCCAGGAGAAGAAGCTGACGCATTCTCCCAACCAGTCCCAAAGTCCATAGGGCACTGACCTCTCACTTTGTCCTAGGCATCTATGTGTTGATAATTCTGGGAAATCCACAGCTGCTGATGTTCTAGCTGCCCACGAGCTAAAACTGGGACTCACCCATGCTGGGCTCAGCTCCCAGAGCTCTGCACTGGCCACTCCCTGCCCAGCTACCAGGCTGTCCTCAGTGGGAGGTTAGCTTCTCTGTGTCATTTTGTGGGTTCTGGAGCTTCAGAGGTAGTTCATAGTCCCCCCCCCCTTTTTTTAAACAAATGCTTTATTAACTTCTGTTTTACATCATTCATTTCCGCCAGATTTTGAGTTACAATCATTTTCCCCCCGTTATTCCCCTACCCAACCTCCCAGAATAGCAGTCCCACAAGATATCGCTTCCTCCAATCTGCTCTCTCCCATACCTTCTCCCATACCCCCTTCGACTTTTCCATTAGAGGAAGGTGAATCTTTGTGTCCCAATGCCTGCACATCTTATCTCCCAATTATAAGCAAAAGAGTATTAATAATAGTATTTATATATATTTGAAACATTTAATGTTAAGACCTCGAATTTCAGATCCATTTCCTTCCTCCCTTGTCACCCATTCCCTCTGGGGAGATAATTCAGTATATGTTGTACATGTCTAGCTATGTAAAACATTATCATAGTAAATATATTGTACAAGGCTGCTTATAATTCCCTCCCACTCATCCCACCCCCCACCTGGTACATTCCCTACATGATCCTGTCCCTCTTCTATAGTGGGTACTTCCAACCTCCCCTCCCCCCAAGGATGCCCCCCCATCAATCATCCCTCCTCTCATCCCCCTTCCCCCTATTCTGCTGCAGGTTGAGATATCCCATTTAGTATGTATATCATTCTCTCCCTGAACCAAATTCAATGAGAATGTGGATTTGCCTTTTTTTCCCCTTCCTACTCTCCCCCTCCCTTGCAACCACTTCCCCTTGCTTCTTCTACATGAGATAGTTTACTCTACCCTGTCTTTCCCCATCTCCTCTTGCCACTTTCCTCTCTCAACTCATAATTTCATCCCTTGAGTATTCTCCCTTCCCAAAAAATTCAACCTATGCCCTCTATCCATATACACACATTCACATATGTATTCATATGAGCACACACCCTTCTTCCATTATTTTCATAGTGAGAAAGATATCATCACTCACAGTTATTGTTTTTCCATATAGGAATGTAAGTAGTTCAACTCTGATAAGTTCCTTTTGATTTCTTTTCCCTGATTACCTTCTCAGGCATCTCTTGCTTCTTGTGTCTGGATGTCAAATTTTCTATTCAATTCTGGTTTTTTCCTCAAGAATGCTTGAAAGTCCTCTATTCCACTGAATGACCATATTTTCCCTGAAACAAAATACTCAGTTTTGCTGGGTAGGTGACCCTTGGGTTCATTCCCAGTTCTTTTGCCCTCTGGAATATCATATTCCATGCCCTTCGATCCCTCAGTGTAGAAGCTGCCAGGTCCTGGGCTATTCTGATTGTGTTTCCACAATATTGAAATTGTTTCTTCCTGGCTGCTTGGAGTATTTTCTCCTTGATCTGGGGATTCTGGAACCTGGCTATAATATTCCTGGGAGTTTTCTTTTTGGGATCTTTTTCAGGAGGTGATCGGTGGATTCTTTCAACCTCTATTTTGCCCTCTGGATCTAAAACATCAGGGCAGTTTTCCTTGAGAATTTCTTGAAGGGTGATTTCTAGGTTATTTCTTTGATCATGGCTTTCAGGTAGTCCAATAATTTTTAAATTGTCTCTCCTAGATCTATTTTCCAGGTCAGTGGTTTTTCCCATGAGATATTTCACATTGCCTTCTAATCTTTCGTTTGTTTGGATCTGCTTCACAGCATCTTGATTTCTCATAAAGTCATTAGCTTCCATTTGCTCCAGTCTAACTCTGAAGGAATGAATCTCCTCAGTAAACTTTTGAGATTCTTTTTCCATCTGGCAAATTCGACTTTTTAAGGCATTCTTCTCCTCATTGCCCTTTTGGGCCTCCTTTGCCATTTGAGTTAGTCTATTTTTTAAGGTGTTGTTTTCCTCAGTCAGGCTGTTGACCTTCATTTCATACTTTTGCTGCATCCTTCTCATTTCTCTTTCCAATTTTTCCTCCACTTCTCTTATTTGATTTTTAAAGTCCTTCTTAAGGTCCTCTATGGCCTGCAACCCGCTCATGTTTTCCCCTGGGGCTTTTGGAGCAGGACTTCTGACCTCAAAGTCCTTTTCCCACTCTATGCGCCCAAAATAGGAGTCTAGGGTTGCATTTTTCTGTTTCCTTTGCCTTGGCATGTTGCCACTTAATTGCTTGACTTTTGGGCTTGTTGCCACACTATGGCTTTAAGACCAGATAGAGGAATTTTCGTCCCGAACGTGTGGGGGGCAACTTCCGTTTCTGGCAAGCTGTAAACCCACCCAAGACTTCCACCCTAGATCACAATCCAGATCCAGGGAGGTTAAAGCAAGAACGATTATCCCCCCAAGACTGATCGCTGGATCTCCCTACAATTAATTGCAGGCCAGGAGCTGGAGATGCTTCTGAAAACTACAAAATGGAGTGTCTCCTCAGTGGCTTCTAGCCCCCAGGGGAGGGAGCCGATGCATTCCCCCAAATACAGGTCCCAAAGTCCATAGGACACTAACCTCTCACTTTGTCCTAGGCATGTCTATGTTGATAATTCTGGAGTCGCCATGGCTTCTGGTGTTCTGGGGTTCCTCTAGCCAGCTGCTGGCCCTGCCGCCCTGGGGCTAAAACCTCGGCTCACAGGGACCTGGGCTCCGCTCGGCTCAGCTTCCTGCGCTCTGCGCACTGTACGCTTCCGGCTCCCAGACTGCTGCGCTGGTCCTTCCTGCAGGGCTGCTGGGCTGTCCTCAGAGGGAGGTTAGCTTCTCTGTGTCATTCTGTGGGTGCTGGGGCTCCAGAAGTTGTTCCCATAGTCCCCCTTTTACATAATTTTGAAGTGGTGTGGGCTGGAGCTCTGTGTAAGTGCTGTTTCTACTCTGCCATCTTGACTCCGCCCCCTTGATTCTTTCTTAATGTCACTCACTTCTGTTCCTTTCTTTTCCAAATACTGCTTTAGTTTAGGTCCACAATACCTTTTACTTATAGTAATATAATAGTTTCATAATTAAACTCCTTAAGTTTACTATTGCATGCACCAGTCAAATCTTGACATAGTATTCCAAGGCCTTCCCACAAATCTTCAATAGCTGTTTCAAGCAGCTTCTGCCATGATGGTGTTTAACATTTGTTCTTAGGAGTATTCCTGGATAATATAATCATTCCTACAATAGTACCTATCCTGACAACTGCTGCTTCATATACTGCTCTGAAAAGGTCTTTCTGTCAAATACTATTGGGGAATCTGTTCATTCATGAAATGTATAGCCAATAATCAATTTTATTCTTATTCTGATTTGGTATCATTGGTCCACTGCTTGGATTTATGCTGCTAAATTTCAAGTTAAGTATGCCCATCTTCTTTTCAAAATCCTTTGAGATATTAGTGATATTCATTCATTTCTTTATTAAGTATAATTTCTAGAGTTTGAAAATCTGAACATTTTCTATTTATATTTTAGTAGCTCCTTGATTTTCATCTATTATTTTTTGTCTAATCTAGGTTTAGAAATGAACTCTGTGTGTGTTTTTAATGATTGCTCTCTGTAGTTGGCAATATATTGTATAACATGGATCTTAAAATACCATTAAAAAATAATGCCTATAACTGGTGAGGTTTGTTTTCCATTTTGTTAGGATATACCGCTATATAAAGGAAGTATTCATGTCTTGAGTTCATTTTATGAACATTCACAGTTTGCTTTAGTGGTCTGTACTGAAACATTTCTAGCAGGTGTGGTACTGGCATTATTTATTTTTTTAAATCTGTTTTGGCTTCTTCTGGTACCAGAACACATTCTAAAAGGAGAGACACTCTTTTTACTCCCTGTTGTCCTCCATGTTAAACTGATCATCAAATTGGTTTCCAGGAGGATGAGCCTACAATTCTATGCCACCCCATATTTCTTAGATTTATAATAGCAGTTTCATCATACTCAACCCAAAGAGTAGAATTTTCAAAGCCCACTTGGCCAGCATTTCAGGGTTCCCATCAGGCCTTCATAGCTAGTTGATTGGTCTTGGGGCACACAGATTCCTTGCTATGCTGCACCCTGGTTGGCATTCTCTTATTTTGTTTCCTCCTATGTAAGATGAAGGGATTAAATTAGATGATCTATAAGAACCTTTCTAGCTTTAATGTTCTGTGATTCCTCATGCTCACCAAGACTTTTGAAGGAAAAGAGACCATATGCTACTAGTAAAGAAGTATTGATAAGACACACATTTAAATGTTTTTTAATGAAAACCCGATGGTTCTGATTTACTCATTTTGATATTTATCAAATATTTTTCTATGGTTCATATCTTAAATTATGCATATATTGTCTTTTTGTGAAGTTATATACTTTTAGCATCCAAAAATTAAGTAAATAAAAATAAATTTTGCCACTGAAAATTGCAATTTATTTTAAATAGAAAATATAAAAAGTAAACCAAGAATCTTGTAAACACTTCTAGTGTAATGTTACCAATATACTTTTAGTTGTCTTTTAATTCATAAGAGATTTTAATAATTCAATTTAATTGCAAACATGCTCATACATCAGCAGCAATAAACTGCATTAATGGGGTCTCCAACTCTCTTCATCAATCTAATCTCGCTATAGGCATAATTTTGTGTTATCTCTATGAAAGAGGAAAAATTACTTAATTAAGAAATGATATGGGGATGTTAATACAAACATAGTCGTTCTAGACATATACAAAAAATTCTAACCAATTCTCTGTGGTCCAGAAAACAGATTTTCCAGTTTCATAGTGGGAATAAAACACTTTTCCCCACCTCTCCACACCTACACTGAGCTAAAGCCAGACCCAAGACTTAATTCACAGAATCTCGAGATAGATAGGACTCTATGTGTATTGTCATCTTTAGCACTTCTAAGAGGCACATATTCATAGTTTGGTCCATCCAGAAGATTACAGAGGAACATTTGGAGTGTGCCCCTCTCTGCTTGTTGTGTTTGTGGACTACTAAGACCCAATGAGTGAAAGATTTTTCCTTTTCCCTGTTGTGTAAAATTGATCAGAGCTTCCTGCTTTGGATTTGTGTCTAAGGGTCCATTCCACTGGGCCCTTAATAATAACACCAAAACACTTATTTATTTTAATAAGTCACTAAGTAACATTTCAGGAAATGATGTTGTTTTCTTCTGTAGCATGTGAAATTCAAAGGGATACATATGATGGCTTACTTCGTAAACCTCTGGCCACACTCCTTTCAAACTCCCCTGTCCACCAGACAAGCCTCCCCAGTGTAGTCACTGGAGGTGGAAAAGGGTGGAATTTTGATGGTGGTAAACATGAAGGAACCCTCCTCCCACTGAAGAAGGTAGGCTTGAGATTTAAAGACTTACATCTCCATCATCCCCCTGAGCCTTGAAAATAGGTCACAATTCATGGGACTTCTTCCTGAGTATTACATACTTCCTGCTATTTAAAAGCACCCAAAGGGAGACTCTTGCCATAGTCTGAATAGGTATTCAAATATTTGTATTGGAAAGATAAATTGTGAGTATTTAATCCTGCTGTATTTCTAAGGAAATTATCCTTGTCCCCTTGGGCCCTCATCTCATCAGAGCATCTTCCAGCTGGTAGGACAGTAAGCCAGTGGCCTCAGCACCAACTTCACATCATCAATGTGAAGGCTTCCCTACACCAGAGTAGTTCAAAGTTACCTCTATACTAGAAATTATAACAGCTGACCTTCAAGCAGAGTTCTTAGTGCCTTAGGGACTGCTCCCCTCTCCCCTCACCCCAGGAATTTTTCAGCAACTCCAAAGGGTACTCCAGGGTGTCCCTATAGTCTTCCTCAAAGAAAAGAGTATGAATTACCAGACTGCAAGACTTCTTGGTGGAGTCACTGACTGGGCTATCAATATGTTCCCTGATTTGAAGACTAGCCCCGCTCCTAGAGCATCAAAGCTCAGAACAGGGAAGCTTCTTTTTACTCCTATGGGGAATCCAGGAAGTTGCCTTTTAGACACCATGCAAGAATTTAACATTTTAGACACTGGTTTCATTTGCTGCTTTTCATTGATGACGAACCAAGGAAGCCAAATAGATCCAAATAGATAATATGTTATTTGGATATGCATGAATGTAAACAGCTAGGGCAAATTCTGTCTGGGGAAATTCAGAAGAATGAATACCAGTTTGATACACAGCATTGGTTATTGATTGTAAATCAGTGTATGGCAGCTGGATAGGAAATCCTGAAACCTGGAAAAAATAACCATGAAGACAATTTGGAAATATTATATAAAAGATCAGGTGCTATATTTCACAGAATTATAGAACCTCGGAGTTGAGTTGAAATGACTTCAATCCAACCCATACCTCAACATTGTATCTTTTTTTTTTTTTTTTTAAAGCAATTGGGGTTAAGTAACTTGCTCAAGGTTACACGGCTAGTCATTTGATTTATGCGTGGGTGTTCATTTTCTGAGGCCGGATCTGATCTCGGGTCATCCCAACTCCGAGGCCGGCGCTCTTACTCACTGCGCCACCTAGCCGCCCCTTTAGGGCAATTGGGGTTAAGTAACTTGCCCAAGGTTACACGGCTAGGTTTTTGTTTGTTCGTATGGATTAAGTGTCTGAGCCCGGCTCCGAACTCAGGTCCTTCTGATTCCAGGGCCGGCGCTCTATTCACTGCGCCACCTAGCCGCCCCTCAACATTGTATCTTGATGGGTTATTATCCAACCTTTTCTTGGAGTGAGGGGGAACCTGTCATGCCCCAAAACAGCCCATTTCACATTTAGATAGTTCTAATTGTTAGAAAGTTCTTTTTGAATTCCATCTTCTACTAATGGCTCTTATTCCTTTCCTTGGGCACCAAACTGAACAATTCTCTCTCTTCTACATGACAGGCTTTCAAATACTTGAACACATCTATCTATGTTCTCTCTTTTTCAGGTTAAGTATTTTTCAACTGATCCTTACCTGGCATGAACTTGAGACCTGTCACTGTTCTAGCTGCCCTCCTCAGGATGCAACCTAACCTAACCATCTCCTTCCTAAAATGCAGCTCCCAGAATTGCACATAACATTCCAGATGTAGTCTGACCAGGCCTCTAAAACTGTCAGATCTTTTCCAGACAAATTGCTGCCTAGCCCCATTCTTCTCCATTTGTCCTTGTGCAGTTGTTTTTGTTTTTTTTTTTTTAACCCAAATGGAAGAGTTTAGAACCCTATTAAATGGCACTTTATTAGATTCAGCCCAGTGCTCTGGTCCTGAGGGTTGTGAATTTAAAAATAAATTGTTTTTCGATAATTGTATTTCAGCATAATCAGTTTCCTTTGTTTACATACATCATTGTATGTAAAAAAACATACATGTATGTTTACATACATCATTCTAAGAAATGGGTCCACAGACTACCAAAGGGATCCATAACACAGAAAATTAAGAACCCTTGCTTTGACCTGTCAAGATCATGGGATCACAGACCCAGAGCTGGAAGGGGCCTTACAGGCTGTCTAACCCAATCCTCTCATTCTTGGATCCTCACTGTGTGAAGATATCTCATCGTATTAGATATCCTTCCCAGCTTTATGCCCTTTGGAAATTTGATAAGAATGCTATCTATGCTTTCATATAAGTCACTGATAAATACAACACAGGGCCAAGCCCAGATGCTTGGGGAGCTCCACTGGAGACTTCCTACCAAGGTGAGATAGAATCAATGATAATGACTCATTAGATCTAGCTATTTCACCAATTCCAAACATGTCACTCACTACACTATTGTTTAGCCTAAATCTCTCCATCTTTTTTAGAAAAGAAGTATGAGAAACTTTGCCAGATGGTTTGCTAAAATGTAAGTAAACTCCTTCTACAGCGTCTACCAGTGATCTACCATTCCAGTAACCCTATGAAAAAAGGGAAATGAAGTTATTCTGACGTGACCTGTTCTTCAGGAGGATACACTTACTGGCTCTTTCTGATCACTGTTTCAGTTTCCGGATATTCACTAACCACCCCTAATAATTTCCTATCTAATCAATTCCCTGATCATTTTCATCATTGACTCACAGAAATAAAATTATGCACCTTTGAAATACTTGGCGTTTTGGGAGGAGGTTAGGATGAACTTGAAGAAGTGGTTGATTTGCCAGCACTATATGTAATTCCATATGCTACTTACTTCAGATATAATAATTATAACTGACCTATTGGAATTTCATCTGACAGACACTAAATATAGTTATATTCTCTATGAGCTTGAGTCATAGATCTTGTCTAAGCAACCCATCCAAAGTCTAGGTTTCAAGGCACTCATTGGAACTAAAGAGATTAGCTGAGATGATAGACAGATGGACAGATAGACAGACAGACAGATAAAGCATTTATTAAATGCTTACTACCCAGACACTGTGTTAAGTTCCCAGTTTACAAATACAAGCAAGACAATTCTTGCCTTCAAGGACTTAAATTCTAATAGATGAGGAAAATATTCTAATGGGTGCTGGAAAATGGAAGGACAGGAATATGAGGTGTAAGGAGAGGATGCCCTTGTGGGGAATTGTAAAGAAAAGGCAAGGGAGTATTGTGGAGGCCCTGGGCTAGGAAAGATAAAGTGAAAGCTCCCCTATCAAGCCAAGACATCCAGGAAAATTGAGAATAAATTTCTGGTGGGGTGAAAATGATGGGAAAGAGCCATACTGAGTTGACAGCTGGGAAGTGAGCATGGGAATAGTATAATAGATGACATTTACATAGTGCTTTATGTTGTACAAAGAATCTTATATATGTAAACTCACAACAACTCTATGGATTAGGTGATAGAGGCATTGTTACATTTTATAGATGAGGATCTGTGACCAGGAGAAGTTATATGACTTGTGTATGTTCATATAGCTAAGGAAGTGTTAAACTCAGGATATGAAGCCAGAATTCTACTGACTACAAATTCAGCACCATTTCCACTATAGCATGTGGTATAGTGAATAGAGCTGGCTTCACAGTGAGAAAGATCTAGGTCAAGTCCCATGGCTGACATACACTGGCTCTGAAAGCCAATACCAGTCACTTAACTACTGAGGGTATAACTCTCTCAGACTATAAATTGCAGAGGAGATAACCACAAAGTTCCTCATATGGGAAACTAGGTGGCACAGTGGTTACAGGGCTGGACCTGTAGTCAGGAAGTCTCATCTTTCTGAGTTCAAATTTGGCCTCAGACACTTACTAGCTATGTGACCCTGGGCAAGTCACTTAACCATGTTTGCCTTGTTTTCCTCATCTGTAAAATGATCTGGAGAAGGAAATGGCAAACTATTCGATTATCTTTGCCAAGAAAACCCCAAATGGGGTCACAAAGAGTCAGACACAACTGAAATGACTTAACAACAATACCCACAAGCATCAAATAGGAAAGTTCCTTTGGGGTGAAAGAATTTTCCTACACAGATAAAATGGCAAGTCTGGTTAAAAACAAACAGGCAAATAAATGAATAATGATAATAAAACTAGTACACAATGAAAATTACTAATGAAATGTGGGAAATGTTTTGAATGGAAAAAAAAAAAACTACTAAAAGTAGGGTAGAGGCAAGGCAAAGAAGACACTATCTCCCAACTGCCTCCTTTTTCTTTTCCCATAGCTGTAAATGCTAGCCAAGGAGTCCCTAAATTGTAATGGGCGGGGGAGGTTCTGAGATCTGTTTATTTTGCATTTGACAAAAAATTGAATATGCCTTTTTGTGATATTTTGTCTCTATAAAATAACTTGTGGACACTTTTTTCTTATAGAAAATCCTCTCCATTCACTGGGCACACATTTTAGTAGTTCCTGTGAAACTATTCTATACTATACACTCCCCTCCAATTGTATTGACAAGGGTCAAGACTGCCTAGTCCAACAAAGTTCCACACACTCAAGGTGACCAGTTTTGCTAGCTCCTTATCAAGAAGTATTCCTGAGCCTTTTTAGCCTCTGGTCTTATACAACACTTTATTTCTGGGTCCTTTCCTTGGGGAGAGGCTCCTTGTTTCAGAATTTATAGTTCATAGATATCAAATATTTAAATAAACAGTTTCAAAGAGAGCCTTCTCAAAGTGGTCTTTCTACAAGTAACATTACATTTGGAATGCATTATCTCAGCACAGTGGATAGAGTGCCAGGCCTGGAAGACTCATTTTCCTGAGTTCAAATCTGGCCTCAGACACCAGCTGTGTGTCCTTGGGCAAGTCACTTAATCTGTTTGCTTCAGTTTCCTCATCTATAAAATGAACCGGAGAAGGAAATGGCAAACTACTCCAATATCTTTGCTAAGAAAACCTAAATGGGGACACAAAAAGTTGGATACCACTGAAAAATGAATGAAAACTAACGAAATCTCAGTATTTGCATGATTTTTGATGTCCTGGGATATCTGGCTTCTTACGTCATGTTAACAGTCACTTCAGGATTATTTAGAATTCCATTTAGTGGGGTGGCTAGGTGGCGCAGTGAATAGAGCACTGGCCCTGGAGTCAGGAGGACCTGAGTTCAAATCAGCCTTAGACACTTAACACTAGCTGTGTGACCTTGGGCAAGCCACTTAACCCCAATTGCCCTGCCCTCCCCCCTCCAAAAAGAAAAAAAAAAGAATTCCATTTAGTAACAAAGTAAATAAAATTAACTTTACAAATGTGTTTAAGCATATATTTACCCAATAAAATTGTAGTAGTCTTTCAAATTCATTTTCTTCTTCAGTTGAAACAAGGCTCCCAGTTCCAGGTTCCAACTTAGGAAGAATTTGCCTCAAAATAGCAGTACATTGTCGATTCCAACGAGTAGGCTGCTTGGGTCTCCATTCCATCAATTTACATTTTAAGGTTCTTTCGATCCTGAGTCAAAAGTAGAAATACTGGTTATGATGAGAACTCTACCTTTGGAAGGGGTACCAAATTTGGAAGTAGAGGGCCTCAGTTTGAATTCTGGGTCATCTTAACAAGGTGGGTCATCTTGGACAAGCCACCTTCTGGCCTTCATTTTTCTCACCAGAAAAATTAGGCAGATAGACAGATAATCTTTCCTCTAGAATTTATGACTCACTCCTACAAAACTATAATTGATACATATAATGATTTTTATCATGAAATAATGAACATGGTTTCTAGCATTAGACCTCAGGAGGATATAGGCATCTTTCTTATTTCCTGAGTCACACACCCCCTACTTTTTCATATTAACCATAGCAGGGAGAATCAGGCTCATGTCTGTATGCAATATTCTAAATTAGGTAAAAAACAAAATGCATGAATAAAACTTTTTTTAAAAACATTCTGAATTCAGGCTTGTCTTCTGTGACCATCTACCAGCAGCCATATAATCTAGAACAGCTGCTGAAGTATTCGCTCTCCTTTTGCCAGATGCACTTAATCTCCCTGGGATCAGCCATTTAGCCTGAGGGTCACATGAGTCCAGCACAACAGCTGTTATGTTTGTTCTATGCTCTATGTGTCTAAGGATGTCCAGGGTGGGGGTAGGGAAACTTTTTATTTAGCTGGTTATCAACCCACAAGACTTTTTTTTAGAAACTGAAGATCAAATATAAGTTTAAAAAATCAATTTCAGGGTGGCTAGGTGGCGCAGTGAGTAGAGTGCCGGCCCTGGAATCAGAAGGACCTGAGTTCGGATCCGGCCTCAGACACTTAACACACAGAAACAAAAACCTAGCCATGTGACCTTGGGCAAGTTACTTTACCCCAATAGCCCTTCAAAAAAAAAAATCAATTTCAGTTTCCTTAAGAGTAATATGAAGTCCTTATTTCACCCAACTATTAAATCAAGAAGAAACTTAAAAAAAAAACCTAGTAGTAATGATAATAAAGTTCTTCAATGTTATTATTATTTATTGTATAATAATAATAACCCCATATTATGGTGAGTTAAAGGAAGTAGATAGGTGGAAAAGAAGGATAAAGGGGAGGCAGAAAGACAGAATGGAAGAAATAATGATCTCACATTTTGGTTTTCAGTCATGTCTGATTCTTCATGACCCCATATAGAGTTTTCTTGGCAAAAATACTGAAGTGGTTTGCCATTTCCTTCTCCAACTCATTTTACAGATTAAGAAACTGAAGTAAACAGGTTAAGTGACTTGCCCAGGGTCACAGAGCTGGTGTCTGAGGCTGAATTTGAACTGTCATGTCTAAGCCAGTGCTCTATGCACAGTACCACTTAGATCTCACATTTATATAGGGATAAACTTTATTCAACTGAACTGAATTCAGTAAATATTACTAAGTACCTACCATGTATAAGGAACTATGTTAGGATTGAGATAAAAATGAAATATGTCAGAGTTGTAGGATCACAGTATTACATATTTAGAATTAGACAACTTTATGGTAACAGGGAATAAAACATGTAAGCAAATAAATTAGAATACGATAAGGGCAAAACAGACAAGACACAAAATTCTGAAAGAAAATGTGAGGAGGAAGAAGTAACTTTCAACTGAGAGGGTGAAGGAAAACTTCATAAAGAGATGGCTAGCAGCCTGAGTTGGAAAATGGAGAGGAGTGGAGATGGGAAAAAGGGCATCCCAGGCAAGGGAAATTCACCAATGTGAATTCTGGGAGGTTCGAGAAGGCAGGACCAGGTTGGGAATTCACTGGGCAGTTTGGTTGGAAGACAGCTTACATAAAGGGGAATGCAGTAAAATAAGGCTGAAAGGTATGGGAAGCTGGAGCCAGATAGTAGAAGCTGAAATGACAACTGAAGGTCTTTATATTTTATTTTGCTGGCAATGGAAAACCACCAACGATTTTTGAGCAGGGGGATGACATGGTCAGACCTTTGCAAGAGAAGATAAGATGGCCGTTGTGTGAAGCAGAGATTGGAAAGAAGAGAGATTGGAGGCAGAGAGATCAACAGAGTCACAGAATTCAGAGTTAGAAGGGACCTCAAAAACTGTCTAGTTCAATTCATATTAGAAATTAATTCTTACAATAACATACATCATAAACATGCATCCAGCTACAACTACATCAATGTAAACAGAAATAACCACAAAAAAGAAATCAAAAGTGAAATATTGCAAAACTATAAAGAATAAGCATGGCTTGAAAGGAGAGATAGGAGAAGACTCTCTCACCCCACCCCTTTGCAAAGGGGAGGGATCTACAAATGTTGCACATTGTACATATTTTCAGACTTTTTTTCATTTTTGAGCAGTCATGTTGTTTTATTGCTCTTTTTTTGTCTTTAAAAATATTATTTGTTATTTGGGATGGCTCAGGGGAAGAGAGAAGAGCAGGGAGAGGTAATGGAAGGAAACTATGGTGATGCAAAATAAAATATATCACCATATAATAAAATACATCAATACTTAGTTTAAAATGTTTATGTGCTAATCACAAATAAGCTACTCATGCCACTTGTCATCAGCTCTCTCTTATATAAAATCCTAAATAGCATTTCATGTTAGTATTTTTGGCAGAGGATAGCAGGGAAAGGGATCCCTGCACGCTGCCTGAAAGTGAAAAGGCATTGCCATATTTGTAAAGGGCCAATAAAGTAACAAAAGAAAGAACAGGAAATAGTTCTGAATGATTAAAAGAACGACTGAGCGAGTCCAAAATTCTTCCATAAAAATTTTAAAGTAGCATTTGAGTTTTCAGCCATTCATCATTCATTAATTTGGCAAGCATTTGTTAAGTGCCTAGAGGAACCATACCGAACCATAGAGGCAGAAAGACAAAAAACAATCTCTATCTCTAAGGAACTTATACTTTATTGAGCAAAGACCACATGTACACAGATAAGTGTATGTATGTATATGGACAGATAGATGCCCACATCTATATTATGTATATATGTATGCATATGGATATGTTTATATATATACTTACATTTTGCACTTTGAATGTACTAAGCGATATATATGTATATGTACATGTGTATGTATGTATATGTGTGCATATGTACACATGCAATATGTATATGTCTATATGTACAAAAGCACTAGCAAGCAGAAAATTCCAGAATGGGCTCTGTTGAGAAATGAAGCTTAGTGGCCAACAAGGTGGAGGTGAGGAAGGACCACATTCCAGTCCTGGAGAAAAGCCTATGCCAAGCATATGGAGGTGAGTGATAGAGGTCATAGATAAGGAAGAGCAAGCAGGTCAGTTTGACTGGTTACAGCCAATGAGCAAAAGAGAAGGATGTGTAATAAGCCTGGAAAGGCTGATTTTTACAATTTGATCTTCCTCTATTATCTCTTACTGTATGGAAAGGAAAAAAAACTTTCTATATTTGGTTTTTAGCAGGAGGCAGAAATCTGAAATAGGACCCCAAACAGCGTATCCTAGAAAACGTGGTTAGAGAGAGAACTCCTTGGTAGTGGAACACATCAAAATTGTTGTAGGATTTCCTCTAGCACTGCTTAGCAGCATAGGAACAAGAGTGGAGAAAACAGAAATAATTCAAGGTTGGAGTTTGGAATGGGGTCAAGGATTCATGGGTAGAAGACAGTAAAAAAATGAAATGATTATTGACTTTGAAAGGAGGAAAGTGAAGCCAAAGCAGAGATGATGGCCTGGGAAAGCAGAGACCAGTGAGGTGATGGTTATAGTCTCTGCTATCTGCCTAGCCATATTCCTGACATATCATATGCAGATACAGCCATAGTTTAATCCTGAATGGATTTGGGACTCTCCTTCATGCAAGCTAACAACCCATGTCCTGATCCCAATTTTTCCCTACTCTACCATTGTATCTTCCATAACATAGTTAATAAAAAGCTTTTCATATTAGATTTCTTCCTTTCATAACTCTCATTTTCATACTTTTTCTCCTCCTTTCATACTTCCTTTATACATCTTGTTTTAATCATGGAAATCCTGCTTCCCCAGTCATATTCTCCAGTGTAAACATACCTAGTTTCATCTCCTCCTCTTCTCCTCCCCCCTAATTCTTGCTCCACATTGGCACTTTTAGGTCATTTCTACACTACCACCCCCTAGCAACATCTCCTATTTTTGGGAAGCAACTTTTCCTATACTATATCCAGATACATGACCTTATCCAGGTCTGGTGGATATTATTTATGCTCTTTCTTCCCACCTCCCCATCCTGCCAAGGCATTTCCTTCTGTTTCAGTGATATTAGTATCTGGCTTAGTCTTCTTTTCCACCCCAATCCTCTGTCCTTACACTTGGGTACTTAAATTTACATATTGATGTCTCCTCAAATTCCAGTTTGTCGACTTCCTCATCTCCCCTTATCTGCACCTTGACTCTACCTCAGTCACACTTGGGGATGGCCATCATTAGCTACAACATTTTATCTCCACAATTCATAACTCTGAAATTCCTTTAATTCATCCTAATTTCTGTCTTTCCATCTCCATCTGCATCTCAACCTTGCTAAACCTACTCTCTGAATTTCTCTTTTTACTCTCCTCTCCCTGATTTCTCAGGCTGTTATTCCTGTTTTTTTTTCTTTCAGAGTTTATTGTTAATCATTTCAGCTTCATACCACTCTCTCCAGTCCTTTGCCCTGTTGCTCTGCTACCACGGGCCTCCTTCCAACATCACCCCCAGTTTACATCTGCTCATCTTCCTTCTCTGTGCCTGTTGCTGGACTGCTGAACAGTGCTGGAAACAGAGGAAGTCATACAGCAATGTGACTGGCTCCACTAATGTTTTTAGTTACCCAGGCTCAACTGATCACTACTATTATATGCCAAACTTTTCCCTGACTGGTTCTCTATCCCAGTCCCCACAAAATCAGTTTTAAAATTTCTTTATTCTCAAGGTACCTATACCATCTCCTTCTTTCCTGGAAAACTGAGAACATCCATTGTGAGTCTTCTATCCAATTACACATTTCAAATCACCTTAACATCACCACCCATTTTCTTCTCCCTTGCTCCAGTGTTAGAATATGCCATGGCCCTTCTTGACAAAGTCATCTCCTCTACTTATCCATTTTATCCCATTGCCCATCTTTTCCAGGGGCTTACTTCTTTAATCATACCCTTTCTCCCTAAGTTTCAGCCTTTCCTTATCCACTGATTCCTCCTCTGCTCCTTGCAAATGTACATACATTTTCCCAGCCTCAAAAAAACAAAAAACCAACAAAACTCTTCACTTGACCTTCTCATCCGCTCAAGCTAACATCCTATATCTTTCTTCCTTTCACAGGACAAACTCCTAGAAAAAGCTGTCTATACTTAATGCCTCTACTTTCTTGTTTTATACTTATTCCTTAACTGCTTGCAACTAAGCTTCTGTCCCTACCACTCAAATGAAACTACTTTGCCCATGGTCACCAACAATTTTTTTTATTGCCAAACCCAATGCGATTTTCTCAGCGTTCATCCTTCTTAAGCTCTTTTCAGCACTGATCACTGCTAACCAACTCTTCTTTCTGTTTTCCTGACATTGCTCTGTAATGGCTCTCCTATCTGTCTGACAGATAATACTCTTTTGCAGACATCATCCTCCATATGCATAATTTGCTTTTATTCTTTTTCTATTCTTTTCCTTTCTCTCCTTTCCTTTTTTTCCTGCCTTTACTTTTCTTTTCCTTTATTTTATCTTTTTCTTCTTTTACTTTGCTCTATTGCCTTTAGTGATCCCATAAGTTTCTATGGATTCAACATTTATATTGGTGACATCCATCTTTCATCTCTTTCCCAAATTCCTACCACCTGCTGTACATCTGTAGCAGCAAGCACCCCAATATCCCCAGGGTGACTTCCAACACAGGTTCTCAGATCTGCTTTTCAAAAGGAAAGCAACTCAAATTGGGTTAACAAGCTTACTTTAATCAAACAAACATATATTACCTAGTTCAGGGGAAAAAGGTCAGCACCCTGAACTTCAGAGTATATAGACGGATCAAACAGACAGGCTTCCAAACTGTCCAACCATTACCAATATCAAAATCACAGTTACCAGAGAGGGAAGTATCAACATCTGGGTTTTCAAAGCCGGGGGGCTCTCAACAACGGCTTCCCAGAGTCTCATCTGGTCAAATCACACAACACTTCTCAAAGTGAGCCCCAAAGCAAAGCCTCAAATCAGGGATTATATAGTCTTCTTCTGGCTCAGAGAATGTAACCACCCTCTTGTAACTTCCATTACAACATCTGCACCTGAATATTTTATAGCCATCTTAAAAAATAAAAATGTACAAGCTGAACTCTTTGTCTTTCTCCCTAAATCCTCCGCATTCTCCTAATTTTCTATTTCTATTGAGAACACACTCAATTTTGTCAGTCCTCCAGGCAGCCTGAGTTATCCTTAGTTCTTCAAATCTTGCCAAGGTCAATTCTATCAGAAAAACTTGCATTTATCTCCTCTCCACTCATACTACAACTGCCTTAGTTCAGGCCCATCTCATTTCTTGAATATATTATTGCAGTAACCTCCTAACTGGACTTCTTGTCTTGATTATCTCCTCTCTGATCTTTCACATAGCTGAAAAATAAAATTTCCTAAATCACAGTTCTGATTACAATACTTTCTAGCTCTCAAAACTTCAGTAAATCTCTATTGCCTCTAGGTCAAAAATACAAACTCTTCTATTTGGTATGTAAAGCCCTTCACAATATGTTAACAGCTTTTCTTTCTAGAATAATCATGAATAATCACTCCAAATCCTGAACCCTTTGTTCTAATCAAACTTGCCTGCTTTCTGGTCCCCTAAACTTTATATTCCAGCTCACATTCTGCTTTATATATTAATATTTAAAAATAAATGATTATTAAAATACTTAGTCATTAGCATCTAAAAGACCCGGTTATTTTACAACAACCCTGTTAAGATATATATAGTGCATACTTATTTTTTTTTAAATCATGACCTGGTTATAAAGCTTCAATACCAACTTTAGAGTGGCCCATCATCTTCATGAGAAATGTCATGTGTGCCATAAGGTGTATTTTTGTATAACTTGATCTATCTTTGTGTATATGTATAAATATATGTGATATTAATATATAAGTATATTTATGTATAAATACATATTTATTACATACAAAATAAATCACAACCTGGTTGTATAACTATTTGACATTTCTTTCATTCATATTCTCCATATTCCAGCCAAACTACTTTATAATGATGATTGATCTACTCTAGTCCTTTTCTGCTTCAAAATTCTTATGTAGGTCCTTCCCTATGCCTGGAATTGTAAGCAATAAGTACCTTGCACATAGTAATGTAAGAAATGTTTGATGATTTTAATTTAAATTATTGCTGTGTACATTAAGAAATACATGGTTGGACAGAACATAAATCACCACAGGCTTGTTAGAATGCTCTTACTTAGATGTGCGTGATAAAGAAGTTTAATAAACAACTTTAAGAAAAGTTGGTAACATTCCCAAAGGGTCATACCTGTTTTTTAAATCTTCCACCATACTTTTGTTAGTATCAAAATACAGTATCTCCTTAGGCTGGAACAGAGAAAACTGAAAAGATTAGGAAATAGACTAGATAACTTTTCTATCACAAGCATTTTAAGTATATTTTACCCCAGAAACAAAGTGATTCTATATATGGCAATATATGTACAAGGTCAAAATAGCCTACCATACACAGAATTTAGATGAAAAGATTATCTATTTATTTTAACTTTAACTTTTATTTAACTTCTGTATTGTTTATCCACTTGACCAGAAATGGAATAGAAGAAAAGAGCAAATACTTAGTTTAAGTGGCCTGGTGTTTGCATTTGAAATACTTCATGGATTCCACCTTGGACTTTGACAAAAATAACTAAAACCATAGGACTCAAAACTGACCTGGAGTTTCAGGCTGTGTTATATGTACATTTCTATTCTATAGTTAGGAAGTCATGCTGTTCTAGACTACAGACAACCGAGATAGGAGGAACCAGGAATTCAGTAAACCTATCACGAACCTGGCAGGGAAATGTGATATAATACTAATGGGAGGTTTTGATAATTTGGACATCAGTAAGTTCTTGCTCTGTCAAAAATAATTTATCTTTACAAAAGAAGAAGGGAACAGCAGTTGAAGACTTGCTTCTTCTCAACAAGTAAGAACTGGTTGCTAAAGTAGAAATCATGGAAACCTTGAAAGTAATTATTTCATCTTAGAATTCATAACAGAGGAGAGGAAAACTTGACATAGTCTGACATTCACCCTAGATTTGGAGTGAGCTGATGTTTAACAATAGTATTTGAAAGATCATGGAGAACAAGAGAAGTACTACAAGACTAAGGAAAAGCAAATATTTGGATTTTCAAAAAAGAAACTTGATAGAGATGAAAATAAAGGTTAGTGAGCATGACTTCAATTCCTGGCAAAAATCTAGAATTTATTATTAAAGAAATGGTAAGTGAATATCTGAGGGAAAAAAGGGAGCACTGATCACAAACTGCCAGTATGGCTTTATGAAAAGCAGGTCATTCCAAATAAACATCATGTCCCTTTTTTCATAGAGTTGTTAGACTGATAAATGTGAGAAAATGCTATTTACCTAGATTTCAGCATTTTGTTGTTGTTCAGTCATGTCTGACTCTCCGTGACCCCATTTGGGGTTTTCTTGGCAAAGATACTGGAGTGGTTTGCCATTTCCTTCTCCAGCACAGATGGAAGAATGATGGATGGATGGATGGAAACAGATGAGGAAACTAAGGCAAACAAGGTTAAGTGACTTGCCCAAAGTCACCCAGGTAATAAATGTCTGAGGCTGGATTTGAACTCATAAAGATAAGTCTTCCTGATTCCAAGCCCAGTGTTCTATCCACTGTATTACCTAAGTTTCCCATGATATTTTTGTTAGATGGGGGCAGAACTCACTGGATTCCATGAACCCAAACAGTATTCATTAATGTCTTGGTAACAACATAGAAGTCTCAATGGCAGTGCTGTAGGGAATCTGTCCTTAGTTCTATGCAGGTGATTATTTTTATCAATGATTTGAATAAAAATATGGATAACATGACTATAAAAATTATGGAAGACACAAAGGTAGGATCAATAGCTATCATACTGGATGACAGAATTGGGATAGAGAATAGACCCTGACAGGCTAGATAGCTACACAGAATTTTTAACAAGATGAAATTGAATAGGCATAAATGTCAAATAAATAAATTTAGCCCCAAAATTAACACCATAAATCCAAAATGGGGGAAATGTTGCTAGACAGAAGTTCTTGAGGAAAACATCTGGTAGTTTTAGTGGATTACAAACTCAATTTGAGTCCTTGGAGTGATATGACCCTTCAAAATATCTAAGAGATGATATTTCGTCTATACCCTGTCTGGGAAAATCACATCTAGACTACTAAATTCAGTTCTGAAAACTATATCTTAGAAAAGAAATTAGCAAGGTAAACAATGTCCAGAAGAGAGCAATTAATTTGGTGGAGGATTTCATGCCATATGAAGGATATGGGAATGTTTTGACTCAGTAGGGACATGAACGTGCTCTTCAGGTACATGAAGGGCTATCACGGAGAGGAGAGATTCGACTCATTCTGCTTGACCCCAGAGGTCAGAAACAGGATTAATGAAAAGAAGGTATAAAGATGTAAATTTCAGCTCCATGTAAGGAAAACCTCTTTATCTAAAGATAGAATGAGAAAAATATGTATGCTGGGCAATGTGTTCCCTTTTACTATAAGTCTTTAAGCAAAGGCTGTATATAACCACTTGTTAGGCATTTTGTAGAACAGATTCTTGTCATATTAGGGGTTGGTCTAGATGGCCTCTGGAGTCCCTTCCAACTCTGATATTCCTTGATTCCATGATTCTGGTCATTTATTATGTGAGAGCAGAAGGAGAAGGGAGAGTGAAAGGCAATGCCAAGGCTATAAATATGGGACACCTAGTGAATGGTGATGCCAAAGTTAGAAATATTGAATTAAGAAGGATGTAGAGGTTTCAGGGGCAAGATAATAAGTTCCATGGAGATATGTCAACTTTGAGGACAATAGGACAATCAGTTGGTGATATCCTAAAGGCAGTTAAAGGATATATGTGTGGAACTTGGACAAGAGATCAGGACTAGAATTACAGATCTGGGAGTCATCTGCATAGAGATGGTGCTAAAACCATGTGAGTGAATGAAATTGGCAAAGGAAATATGGAGTGTAAAGAGAGAAAAAAAAGATGGTTTAAGATAGATCTTTAGGGAATACTGACATTAAGGGGTTTGGAAGAAAATGACAACCCAACACATAAAGGAAAAAGGAAGCTATTAGATAAGGGAAAAAGGAATGTGTAAAATCTCTGAATCTAAGAAAGGGAAGAATACCCCAAAGGAGGGGTTGGTCAAGAGTGTTAAATGCTGCAGAATAGTCAAGAAGAATGACCCAATTAATAGTCATTTCAAGACTGTGATAGGGACTAATTATATCACAAAGGGTTGTAGAGAAAGTGTTTAGTGGGGAAAAAAAGTAATTAGGAGCAAACAACATCAAGAAGTTTAGCAGTAAAGATGAGAGTGATGGGATGAAGAATGGATAGATCAGAAGGATCAAGACCTTTTTTAAGGGGGTGGTAATTGGTGATTCATATCAGTTCATTCAAATTCATTCTAATGATTCTATCTGAAATCTTTTTTAAAATGTCACACTGTGTATACTTTCTTCTGGAAGATTTGTAATGGTCTTTGGATCAAAAAATAAAATATCTAAAATTTCATATTATAATGTGTTACAAGTTATTATTAGAGGAGTCAAATTTCCTTAGGGGAATGAATTATCTGTAAAGCATTCCAACTTTTGTAACATCTGTAAAATGGAGTTTGTTATTAAAGCCCTAAAATAATTTCCTAATAGGTTCAATCCAAGTTCCATACTCCCCTTCATTTCCTCTATGTCATAGCCTAATCTCTTCAACCTTTTCATTCCTATTCAAATCATAAGCATGCCTATTCAAAAATCTTTTTCATCTCATTTTATTCTCAACTTTTAGCCTTGTCCAAAGAAGCCCTAGACCCCAAATATTTTTTCTTCACAAAATATTTTTCTCACAATTAGGAAAAAAAGTCTTAAAAGTCAGCTATTCCTTCTCTCCCAAGAAGCCTTCTCAGATCAATTTTTTGAAGCTTAATTGTTTTCCTCACCTATCTTAGTCTGACTTTGGAACTTTCATGGAGGCTTTCCATCTCTAGACCTAGAATACACTTTATCTTTCACCTATTTATGACAAAAATACTTTATTATGCATTTATATATGTTCAGTGTTTCTATTCTATTTCTTTAGTTCTATTTATGTGGGTGCATGTCAGTGTGATGGTATTTGATTATAATTTCTTTAAAAAAAGAAGCAACTAGCCATATACAAATTTTTTTTTACAGAAAATGTTTAATTTGTATTAAATTTCTAATAAATTTTTTGAGGCAAGTGAAAAATGCTTCTAATTGGTTCTCAACTTTCTGAACTAACAGAAATATATTAAAAATAATTCAAATTATGAGTTATGTTTGAATTCATTAAATGATTTTTATACCAATAGATAAGAATAACAACTTATAATCATATATTGTTTTAAGTTTTACAAAGTATTTTTGCCACAATAATTCTGTGGAGTAGATTGTAAATAGATTTACTGTGCTAATTATGTTTTATTTAAGCTAATATTAGGCTGAAGACACACCATTTAGTTGTGTTGATATGTTCCCTCCTGATATCTCTACTGATTTGAGGTAGAGGGAGGTAATGGAAGATAGTCCAACAGTGTGCTCACTGGCAGAGAAAAGCAGCTTTTTAACAATTTATCATGCACATATGCAGATAAATTACAAGTTATTCACAATAACAAATATTAGGATTGGTGGAAATTCTCACAAAGATACATTTTGAAAAATGTGCTTTACCTGTACAGTTTCTGATTTCATCCCCTGAATTTGAATATTTTTGGGAAGCAATTGTTTCCAGGAGCCTTCTCTTGAATTGTCAAAATGTAAAGACATTGGTGTACTGTTATTTTGAATGTTAAACCAGACCTATTAAAATAGTAACATAAAAGTCAGAGTATGTCCCATAGGAGCAGTCAGGTGTTGGCAATGATGGAGGAAGTAGTAGATGAGAATCCTCAAGAACGTGTCAAAGACCTACAAAACCATCTAAGGTCTGGAGATTGTTAGGTCAAAACATCAGTTGGTCCTGAGGATGTTACTTAAATTTAAACATTTTAAAAAGACTTACATTTTCATTATCAAACAAAGAGTCAGCACTTTGCAGGGGACAAAATGGATCAAACTGCTTATGAGATTGCCCAGTCAATGGATTCCAAAGTAAATATTCATCGGTTTCTTGAGTTAATACATAAGCCACTTGCCCCTATGTGATTAAAAGAAAAGGAAATCCCACCCCCAACAACATATTAGTAATTGCTTGAATTCATTCTAGATGTCAAATTTATAAACAGTATGTGATACCTTTTTTGGTGTTAAATACTAAAGGATGTGTTTCTTTCTCAGAGGCAGAGGGAAAAAACAACATATTGATAGAGGAGTGGTCAGATTAGAGAACCTTTGGCCAACATAGGTTTCCAGAAGTTGCTGTGGGACTCAGAGAAAGCAGGGATAAGATACATTACAAAGCAGGGATAAGATGGGTGTTGGGGGGAGTTATTCTATCACTTCTAAAGAAAAGAAATGATGGTCCCTCGGTATTGTACCTTGATCAAACTACATCTGGGGTGTGCCATGATCTAAGAAGAATTGTGAGTGTCCAGAGGAGGGCAACCAGGATCATAGAAAGCCATGAATACATACATGTCAGATGAGGGTAGGTTGAAAGAACAGGGGATGTTTAATCTGAAGAACAGAGGACTAAGGGTGAATGTGGTAGTGGTCTTCAAATATTTGAAGGATTAGATTTATTCTGTTTGGCCCCAGAAGGAAGAACCAAGAGCAGAAATTGTAAAGAGGTTATTTTAGCTTTATGTCAGAAAAAATTTGTTTATAATTAGTTATTAAAAAGTAGGATGGGCTTCTTCTCTTACTAAAGGCCTTCAAGAAGAGGAATGGATGTTCATTCATCAGGAATAGCACAGTGGGGATTCTTTTCCAGGTATAGGTTAGATTAGATGGTCTTTAATGTCACTACCAATGCTAAAATACTGTATTTCTTTCTTTTTTTTTTTTGTTTTTGGCAAGGCAGTTAGGGTAAAGTGACTTGCCCAGGGTCACACAGTTAATAAGTATCACGTAGGGGCGGCTAGGTGGCGCAGTGAATAGAGCGCCGGCCCTGGAGTCAGAAGGACCTGAGTTAGGAGCCAGCCTCAGACACTTAATCCACACAAACAAAAACCTAGCCGTGTAACCTTGGGCAAGTTACTTAACCCCAATTGCCCTGAAGGGGCGGCTAGGTGGCGCAGTGAGTAAGAGCGCCGGCCTCGGAGTTGGGATGACCCGAGATCAGATCCGGCCTCAGAAAATGAGCACCCACGCATAAACAATGACTAGCCGTGTAACCTTGAGCAAGTTACTTAACCCCAATTGCTTTAAAAAAAAAAATAAGTATCACGTATCTGAGGCTGCATTTGAACTCAGGTCCTCCTGACTCCAGGGCCAGGGCCAATGCTCTATCCACTGCACACTTAGCTGCTCCAAAATACTCTTATTCTATGAGTATTCAATCAATCAGCAAATATTTATTGAGTTCTTACTATATCCTAAGCACTGTGCTAGATGCTAGGGACACAAAGTAGTCAGGAAAAATTTTCTGTAGAATAAAATTGTATTTTTTACCCTGCAGACACATTTTATAATAGTGACTCTTTAATTAATATTTTATTTAATAATCAAGCTCTATAGAAGTTATGGTTAAGAAAAAGTTTGGGAACATGGTGCCATTTTTTCCTCAAAACTTATCTGCTTTCTTATATCTGCTGCCATCTGGTGGCAGCTAAAAATGTAGACAGGAAAAGAAACCAGAAAATTAGCCTTCTCAGGTAATTGCTAACTCAATGTTACTATTGGGGCCATCAGATGATAAACTGTGACACCATGAAATAATTAGATGTAGAGAAAGATAATAGATAATAATGTCCTTCAAATGATCCTGTGTGCTGATGACATTGTGTTGATTTCATTAAGTACCAAAACTGTCTAAATGAAATCCATAATCACTTGAATTCAGCGTAACTGTCCACAGAGGAAAACAGAAGCAGATGAAGAATGCCTATGGTCTGAAGCATGACATTCAATTAGATGGCCAATCTATAGAACTTGTCCATATATATCCTGAACAGACACTGTGGATGAACAACAAATTAGGCCCAGAACTAAGTAGAAGGAAAATGACCTGGACTGCATTTGGTATTTAATGCAGTGTTTTTAATGAACCCCATCAGCCTCAACATCAGTATTCTTCTGGTGATGCTGCATGGTTATTAGTCATGGAATGCCACAGTCCACAGAAGGATACATGATGAGCAAGACAAAGAGCATCACTGAGAGAAGCCTCATAAAGGACATTATCAGAGAGAAATGGTCAGAAAAGAGAGTGAGTCGATTATGAAATAATAAGGGACAATGTATGGACAGCACAGCTATTACTGATCCAATGCGAAGAGATTCCCAGCATATCAAAGTTACAGGAGGTCAAAGATTGACAATGGGTCATGCAGAATACTGATACAAAATGAAACCATGTGGACATGTTTTGATCTAGCCCACTGGATGGAATGCTTGTGTCCATAAGATCACAGATACATTGAAGTATGGGAGATGAAGGCAGTAAGAGTTATGATTAGAGCAGAATTTTTAAAAGGGATAAGAGAATGATTGACAACAAGGTTGCCACACCTAAAGACAGATATGATTGAGCTATAGAAGTTCTATGATATTTGGAACTGGAAGGAACTGTGGATAATAATACAATAACTTTACTGAGGAAGAAAATGAGGCTCAGGGAAATGAATGGCTTTGTTTAAGATCATAGAGGTATTAAGTAGCAAAGCCAGGATTTGGACCAAAATGATGAATTCAGTGCTTTTTCTACTATACTATGTTACCTGGGAGGACAACTGAAATTAGCTTTGGTCTTAGAATGATGAAGGCTGGATATGATTGAAATGATGACAGATATAGCTGGACAGAGATATCATCCTCAAGTTTTATAATACCAGAATGAGGTTGTGCTTGGCAACAGTTGAAAGAAGTAGCAGACATAAAAATAAATAAGAACATATTAAACTGAAGAGGTGGTATTGAGTCAAAAATAGGGCACCAATCCACCATAGAGGCAGTACAGTATAGCAGATACAGAGCTGGCCTTGGAACTCTTGACACCTACTAGCTGTGTGACCCTGGACCAATTCCCAGGGATCTAACTCCCCAGTGTCTGAGGTAATGCTCTAAGACTCTAAATCACAGAACAGTTGCCAATCTTCATTGATAGAGGGATTTTCTCTATCAGGAGTGAAATCATAGGTTTGGACCAAAAAAAATAACCAAGAACTGTTTGCTCATGCAGTTACTTAGAGAAAAATGAAATGGGTGAGAAGGGAGAAATATCTCTTACACCAAGAGCTGAAAATGGACTTTATAATGCTTTTGCATCATCTCTAGTACAGACTCTATACTATTTTAAAATGGATAAAGAGTGGAGCACTGGCCCTGAACTGAAGTCAGGAGTACATGAGTTCAAATCCAGCCTCAGACACTTAACACTTACTAGCCATGTAACCTTGGGCGAGTCACAGCTCCAATTGCCCTCAAAAAAAAAAAAAAAAAAAAAGATAGTTAACACTTACTTCTAATGTAGATGTTCCCAACAGCACCCAGGCCTTCTTTCCAAAATACAGGAAGTAGTTACACAAAAGTATTGCATGTTCTTCTTTGTTTCCAATCGTTAAGTTGATGCAATGCTAAGGCATATTAAAATGAAGAGGAGTACAAGCATGTAGCCAGGAATGTACAAAAACTACCCCCAAGTCCCACTCATCATATTTATTACTAAGGTGATTATTTTTCCAAGTGTTAAATATGAAATTTTTTCCAATTGCCACTTATTTTTACCACACTCCCTCCTTATGTCCACCTTTAGACTCATTCCCTTCATTAAAAGCTCAGATCATGTGCTAGTTCCTATTGCAGTGGTTTCTCGACTTTAATGAATAACACCCTGCCCCCAAATTTCTTTTTAACCAAAAATAACTGTCACTCCCATGAACTTTTCCACTAAGCCCTCTACACAAGTAACTTTCTAAGCTTGTATTTTATTGAAATAAAATTAAGAATTTATAAAAATTTTAAATACAAATCTGAAATATTCAGTATAATAATTTAATACAAATATGTACTTATAAAATCATTAATAATTTTTAATATTTATAATTTCTACAAATAACCAAAATAATAAAAATTTTATCATAGGCTTTTTTGGCTCAAAGTAGTATCAATGATAATATTTATCTTTCTATTTTAATCATTAATCAAAATGGATATTTTTTATAGCAGCTTTAAAAGAAAACCCTATTTCATACAAATAAAATGTTTTGAACAGTAGTAGTAAAGTTTGCATCACTTTGTTTGGTCAACCATATTCATAGCCAAAACATAAGATTTTCAGATTCAATTCCATATTTTCAACATGCTGTTAAAAGATAAATCTATTAGCCCCTCTTGTTCAGATGGAGTAAGGCCAAATGTATCATACTTGTCCATGGCCAATGAATTCCTTATCAGTTGATATCCATTCATTTTTAGAAATACTAGGTCTTTTTTAAAAGATTTTTTTAGAAAAGGATATATATATATATATATATACATATATATATATATACACTTACTATATACACACACACACACATATATATAGCACTCCCCCCACCACTTAATAGTATTTTATTTTTCCAATTCAATATAAAGATAGCTTTCCACACTTTTATAAGATTTTGAGTTTGAATTTTTTTTTCTTTCTCCCTCCCTTCCTTTCCCCCTCCCTAAGATGGCATGCAATCTGATACAAGCTATACATGTACAATCATATTAAATATATTTCCACATTAATCATGTTGTGAAAGAAGAATCAGAATAACAGGGAAAAGCTATGAGAAAGAAAAAAAGAAAGAAAGAGAAAATAGTATGCTTCAATCTGCATTTAGATTCCATAGTTCTTTCTCTGGATGTTCTTTCTTGTTTTCCATCACAAGTTTTTTGGAACTGTTTTAGGTCACTGAATTCCTGAGAAGAGCCAAGTCTATCAAAGTTGCTCATCACACAATTTTGTGGTTACTGTGTACAATTATTCTCTTGGTTCTGCTCACGTCACTCTGCATCAGTTAATGTAAATCTTTCCAGGTTTTTCTGAAGTCTACCTTCTCATCATTTCTTATAATACAATAGTATTCCATTCCATTCATATACCCCAACATGTTCAGTCATTCCTCAACTGATGGGCATCCCCTCAAATTCCAGTTCTTTGTCACCAAGAAAAGAGCTGTTATAAATATTTTTGTACATGTGGGTCCTTTTTCATTTTTATGATCTCTTCAGAATACAGACCTCATAGTGGTATTGCTTGATCAGTTTTATAACTCTTTAAGCATAGTTCCAAATTGTTCTCCAGAATAGTTGGATCAGTTCACAGTTCTACCAACAGTGCATTAGTGTTCCAATTTTCCCACATCTCCAACATTTATCATTTTCATTTTTTTGGTCACATTAGTCAATCAGATAGGTATGAGGTAGTACCTCAGAGTTGTTTTAATTTATATTTCTCTAATCAATAGTGATTTAGAGCATTTTCACATATGACTATAGATAGCTTTGGTTTGTCTTAAAACTGCCTGTTCAAATCCTTTGACCATGTAACAATCGGGGAAATATCTAGGTTTTTTAAATAAAATATGAATTGCTTCTTTAGATATCTCTAGTAGTTACTTTGAGTTTAAGTAAGTATTTCCATTCTTTCAGTGGTTTTCAAACTTTTTGGTCTATGGGATCCCTTTATATTGTTAGAGGACACCAAAGAGCTTTTATTTATAAGAGTTATATCTATTCATATTTACTGAGTTAGAAATTAAAATTGATAAAATTTTAAAATATTTATTCATTTTTAAATGACAATATAAATCCATCATCCATACATGTAACATTTTTATGAAAAATAACTACAACAAAAAATTTTGTGAGAAGACTGGCATTGCTTTACATATTTTAAAATTTTCTTTAATGTTTGGTTCAATAGAAGACAGCTGGATTTTTGTATCTGCTTCTACATTTACTTGGCTTTGAGACATGTTTTGGTTGAAGTATATAAAGAAAATACTGCTCAATGGAGTTTTGTGGTTGTTAAAAGGAGGAGGAATATTTGAATAAACAAATAGCATCTCAGTTTTGCTCAGCATTTTTTTTTGCTTTTGCTTTTTAGAGGGGGGAAGGCTGGGCAATTGCAGTTAAGTGACTTGCCCAAGGTCAGACAGCTAGTAAGTGTTAAGTGTCTGGAATTGGATTTGAACTCAGGTCCTCCTGACTCTAGGGCCAGTGCGCCACCTAGCCATCCCATTGCTCGGTATTTTCATGAATAATTTTTATTTTTCTGGGACAGAGTATGAATTTGAGGACCTTACATTGCTTTATGTAGTTTCATCCCCCCCCCACCAAAATTCACCAGATAAGCAGATTTCAAGAGGAATTTTTGTTCTAAAATGAATGTTTCATCTTAAATATTATCAATAAGAAAAATAGGATTTTTTTTTCCTCTGAGCTCAAATCTTTTGGAAGTATTTTGGGACAAAAAACCCCAAGATGTTTCCCAATAATATATCCTTGATTCCTTCTGCAATCTAACTTATGATTTCATCACTAAACTGAAACTGCTCATTCAAAAGTAACCCATGATCTCTTAAATTGCCAAAGTGTATGGTTTTTCTCTGTCTGCATCCTTCATCCTTGTCAGCTAGAGCAAATTCATGGTATTAACATTACTTTTGTTAACTTTGATGGTGACATTGCTTTCACTGAAAAAGGTGAATGTATTTATGCAGGCATTATCCTTTAAAATATCTACCAATTTTGGCCATTAATATGCCCCTCTGGAGGGTGCCACACCCCTCACAGTTTGGAAGTTTTCTCCTCCCCCAAGTTGTTAATGCTCACTTCCTCCTCAAATTATTGTTTATAAACTTATCTGTTTCCAATGTTATACATCCTAGAGGGCATGGAATGTTTTTGTTATATCTTTGCATCCACAGCTCCTAGCACAGTGCCTTGTACATTGTTGTCAGTTGTGTCTGACTCTTCA
The DNA here is from genome assembly GCA_011680675.1 of Gymnobelideus leadbeateri. Lineage (NCBI taxonomy): Eukaryota > Metazoa > Chordata > Mammalia > Diprotodontia > Petauridae > Gymnobelideus > Gymnobelideus leadbeateri. Next base: position 67,161 of record WOXC01000912.1, read on the forward strand.
TGACCCCATTGACCATAGTATGCCACGTCCTTCTGTCTTCCATTATCTCTCAAAGTCTGTCCAAGTTCATGTTCATTGTTTCCGTGACACTGTCTAACCATCTCAACTTCCTTTTTGTCTTCAATTTTTCCTAACATCAGGGGCTTTTCCCATGAGTCCTGTCTTATTATGTGGTCAAGGTATTTAAACTTCAGTATTTGACCTTCCAATGAATAGCCTGAATTAATTTCTTTAAGTATTGACTTATCTGATCTCCTTGCTTTTTTTTTTTTTTTTGCTTTTTGGAGGGCAATTGGGGTTAAATGACTTGCCCAAGGTCACACGGCTAGTTTTTGTGTTAAGTGTCTGAGGCCGAATTTGAACTCAGGTCCTCCTGACTCCAGGGCTGGTGCTCTATTCACGGCACCACCTAGCTGCCCCTAGCTTGTAGAATCTTAAGTATAATCTTACTGATGTGTGGAATGGGTACAATTGTTTGATAGTTTGAACATTCCTTGGCATTGCCCTTTTTTAGGATTGGAATGTAAGCTTATCTTTTCCAATCCAATGGCCACTATTGAGTTTTCCAAATTTGTTGGCATATTGAATGCAGCACTTTAACAGCATCATCTTTCAGGATTTTAAATAGTTCAGCTGGAATTCCATCATGTCCACTAGTCTTATTGCTTGAAATACTTCCAAAGGCTTACTTGACTATGTTCCCCAAGATGTCTGGCTCTAGATCAGTAACCACACCACTGTGAGTGATGTTAAGACTTTTCTTGTATAGTTCTTTAGTGTATTCTTACCATCTCTTCTACTTCTGTAGTCCCTACCATTTTTGTCTTTTATCATGCCCATTTTTTGCACGAAATGTTCCCGTCATACCTTTGTCTCAAAGAGATCTATATTGTTTTCTTCTATTTCTTTGCATTGCTCATTTTAAAAAACATCTCTCCTTGCTCTTCTCTGGAATCTTGTATTCAGTTGGATATATCTTTCCCTTTCTCCTTTTCCTTTTGCTTTTCTTCTTTCTTAATCATTCACAAAGTCTCATCAGACAGCCATTTTGCTTTTTTGCTCTTCTTTTCCTTTGGAATTATTTTTATTGCTGCCTCCTGTACAATATTGTGAAACTCTGTCCATAGTTCTTCTGGTACTGTAACTATGAGATCTAATCTATTCATCACCTTGACTTCATATTCAGAAGAGATGTTCTATTTTCCCCTACTTTCAGTCAGCTCCAGGTCTTGTTTAAACTGACCTGTATAGAGCTTCTCCACCTTTGGTTGCAAAATATATAATCAATCTGACTTCAACATTGACTATTTGGTGATGCCCATGTGTAGAGTCACCTTTTGGATTATTGAAAAAGAGTGTTTGCTATGACCAATGAGTTATCTTGACAAAACTCTATTAAGTCTCTGCCCTACTTCATAAATTTGCCTGTTATTTCAATTATCTTTTGATTTCCTACTTTAGAATTCCAATGCCCTTCAATGAATATGACATCTTTTTTTAAATGTTATTTGTAGAAGATGTAGATCTTCTTAGAACTGATCAACTTTGGCTTCTTTGTTATCACTGGTTGGAGCATAGACATATTACTGTGATGTTGGTTTCCTTCAATTTGAACAGTTGTCATTCTTTCATTTTTGACATTATACTCCAGTACTGCTTTTCTCACCTTTTTTTTTTTAACTGATTCTACAATCTATTCCATTTCTTCTAAGGAAGTCTTGCCCACAGTAGTACTATGTAGTAATCACCTGAATTCAATTCACCCATTCATGTTCATTTAAGTTCATTGATACCAAGATGTTTAATCTTTCCATCTCCTGTTTCACCACATCCGGTGTACTTGGTTCATATAGCTTACATTCTAGGTTCCTAATACTGATCTTTACAGCATCAGACTTTCATCACCAGATGCAACTGCAGCTGAGCCTCCTTTCAGCTTTGGCTTAGTCACCTCATTAGTACTAGACCTCCCTGTAATTGTCCTCCACTCTTCTCCAGTAGTGAATTGGATACCTTCTGACCTAAGGGGGTACATCTTCTGATGCCATCTATCATTTTAGTACTGTCCATGGAGTTTTCTTGGCAAAGATACTATAATGGTTTGGCATTTCCTTCTCCAGTGGATCACCTTTTGTTAGAACTCTCTATTACCCGTTCATCTTGGGTAATCCTGCACAACATAGCTCATATTTTCATAGTGCTATGTAAGCCCCTCCACCATGAAAAGGCAGTGATCCAGGTGGGCCTAATTTGTACACAGTAGGTGTTATGACAAATGTTATGGCAGCATTTCTGAAAGATTTGGAGAGGGGAGGGTTCAGCAAAAACTTCATGAAGAATGTCTTTTTTGAGCATAGTTTTGAAGGAAACATCTTTCATGCTGAAATACAGCATGTGCACAATAGCACAATAGCACAACTCATCTTTGTTATGAACAGAGATTGTAAGGTACCTTGCAGCTCTAATCTATGAGCCTATGCTTTTCAAGGTTTGTTACTAGAAGTATGGAGTCAAGGCACTAATATCCCTTCATATACCCAAATTTCAGCTGTTTTTTTTAAAGAAATGAATACACCTTTTAAAAACCTGAAATTAAATCTCTGAGGTACCACCCCACATCTATCAGAGTGGCTAATATGACAAAAAAGGGGAAATGCTGGATGTTGGAGGGGATATGCAGGAAAACTGGGACACTAATGCATTGTTGATGGAATTGTGAACTGATCCAACCATTCTGGAGAACAATTTGGAACTATGCCCAAAGGGCATAACCTTTGAACCAGCCATACCATTGCTAAGTCTATATCTCAAAGGCATCCAAAAGAAAGGAAAAGAACCTATTTGTAGAAAAATATAGTGGCTCTTTTCGTGGTGGCTAAGAATTGCAAATCAAAGGGATGCCTAGCAATTGGGGAATGGTTAAACAAGCTGTGGCAATGGAATATTATTATGCTATAAGAAATTACAAACAAGATGATTTCAGGAAGACATAGACTTACATGAACTGATGCAAAGTGAAGTAAGCAGAAATAGAACATTGTACACAGTAACAGTAACATTGTTCGATGAAGAACTGTGAATGACTTAGCTATTCTCAGCAATACAGTGATCTAAGAGAATCCCAAAGGACTAATTATGAAGCATACTATCCACCTTCAGAGAAAGAACTGATATATATTTAATTTATTTGTTTATTTTTAGTTTACAAGATTCAATTCCATAGTTCCTTGAGTTTCAAATTTCCCTTCCCTCCCTCCCCTACCTCCCACGACGGCATATAGTCCAGTATAGGAAAGAACTGATATTAAGACTGAAGCAAGCTATTTTTCATTTTTTTTTCCTTTATTTGAGTCTTCCTTGTATAAAATCACTAATGTGGGTTTTGTTGGTAATATAAAAAATGCTGACAATTTCTTTTATGTCTTACAATTTTGCTGGTTATTTCTTCAACGAATTTTTATTTGACTTTCTAGAGTTCTCTAAATAAACAATTATATCTGCAAAATTCTGTAGTTTTGTTTCTATTTAGCTTATGCTTATTTCCCTAATTTTTCTTGTCTTATTGTTATAGTGTTTCAAATGCTATATCAAATATTAAGTTATAACAGACATCTTTGCTTTACCTTGATCAAATTGGAAAGGCCTCTAATTTATCTCCATTATACATAATGCTGCCTTTTGATTTTAGATATACTACTTAACATATTAAGGAAAAATCAATTTATTACTATGTTCTCTATGGCTTTTTTTTTAAAAAAATAGGAATGGATGTAGTATCCTATAAAAAGCTTTTTCTGTATCTACTGGTATAATCATTTGCTTTTTGTTGCTCTTTTTATTAATATGGCCTGTTTTGCTGATGGTATTCCTTTGAATCAATCCTATATTCCTTTAAAAATCCAATTTTGTCATACTGCATAACCTTTTTGATATGTTGCAACATTCTCTTTGTTAATATTTAAAGTTTTTTGCATCAATGTTCATTAGAGAAATTGGTCTGTAGTTTTCTTTCTTTCTCAGTTTTGGTTCTCCCTGGCTTAGATATCACGGCCATATTTATATATATTATGAAGTAAATGTGGTATGACCTTTTCCTTTTTTTTCAGTTTATATAATATCATAATTATTTTTTGAATGTTTGATATCATTTATTTGTAAATCCAATTTTTTCCCCTTTGGGAGTTAATTTATGGCTTGTTCAATTTCTTTTCCTGAGATTGGGTTGTTTAAATCCTCTATTTCTTGTTCAGTTAATTTGAATATTTTATAGTTTTGTGGATATTCACCCATTTTATTGTATAAATGGATGAAATAGTTTCTAATAATTTCCATTCTTCTTCATTTGTTGTGAATTCTCCTCTTTCATTTTTATACTGATAATTTGGTTTTCCTCTTCCTTTACTTTTTAAAAAGTAAAATTAAGTCATGATTTATCTATTTTGTTCCTTTTTTGAAAAACAGCTTTTAGCTTTATCCATTGATTCAATGGTTATTTCACTTGCAATTTTCTTGATGTTTTACTTGATTTCCAAATTTCTATTTTGACATTTAAATTTTTTTTTAAAGTTTTTTCTTTTCTAGCTTAGTTGTTAAATTCTAATGTATCATAATGTTTCTCTTCTATCTACCCTGGAAGGGCTGAGGAAAGATTACCCTGAACCAGATCTATTTGGGACATATTGGATCTGAACTCCTAGAGCTTGGAATCACACCACATGTTTGTAGTTTACATCCACGAGAAATTGGCTCAGGTCCAAGGGAGACCTTCTAGGTTATCTGTGACCTTGATAACCTATCTTTATACAAATTTATTCTCCCAATAAAATGTGCAAAAGCTCTAAGATCCTAAATTCTGGTTTAGATGGGGATGTGGATGGCCACATATCCTCATTAGCATTTGTATCAGTCTTCAGAGATTAACACAGAGCCTGGTGTTCACTGCCACAGTAAAAAATTCTATGAAGTTTTACTAATCTCTGGAACATTGAAAATATTTACTTTACCTAAAAATTAATGAGCTACTATTGCCGGTTTGTCAAGCAGCTTTTAATTCTTCCTAATCAATGATTTCTATGGGGTGTTATGGAACTAGACATTTATATCCATAGAATAATTACATATTTTCATAGCACATAAAATGAAGTACAATAATACAAATAGCTCCTCTAAAAATAATGACAAATAGTATATATAAACCTTAGAGAAAAATGTGTGTGTGTGTGTGTGTGTGTGTGTGTGTGTGTGTGTGTGATGGGGGGCAGAGAAAAAAGAAAGGAGGAAGGTAGAGGCAAAGACAGAGAGAAGCAGGATAATGAATAGAATGCTGAGCTTAAAGTCAGGAGTTATGAAGCCCTGGGTTGAAATTCCACCTCTGAGACTTGTTAGTTGTATAACCCTATATAGTCACTTAACATCTGACTGCCTTAGGCAATAACCTAGAATTTATCTATTATGTCACAGAGGAGTTGTGATTTGCTTTGGTGGAGGGAGTCCCCTATGTTAACAAAAATCACAAATTCTTCACATTCATATAAAATATATGTGAATATATAAAAACCATATATATGTTTGTAAAAATTTTAATTCTGAAATGTACTCCTTATTACCTCTGGTGACATCCAAATATCAAAACCATCATTTTCATTCCGTGTATCCGGCAAACAAGGAATTAAAGATACAAATCGAGCAATGATGTCCTACAAATATATTATAAATGTTAGTATATAAATATATGTAACTGCAATTATATACATTTTAAATAGGTCTGTTCATAAAATATTATACAATCTTAAATATGTCTGTTATAAATTTGCAAAGCTTTTATTTTTCATTTAATATATTATGAAGATGTTTATTAAGTCTGTTTTTCTATATCATATGTTAGAAAATGCGACTATTGGCATATAGTTTTATACCCACAAAGGGATGCCCTCTGGGTATTTGAATGAGGAATGGAAGATGGTAGTATTATGTGAATTAAGAGTAATGCCATATGAAACTGTTTCACTCTCATATGTTCTACATGCACAATGCCATTTAAAGATTTATCTGCCAATATACTGGCTTCAGGTACTGGCCTTTAGTTTAGTGTTAAGAGGGAAATTTTCTATGCCATTAAAGTCGTGTGGAAACATGTTAAAATCTGTGGCCTTCTAGACTGCCACTGCAAGAAGACAATTAGTTCTAATTAGTAATAAATAAAAATCCAATGGAATAAATCTTTTCTGCTCTCTATTTTCCTGGAAGACAGATGCATTGTGTTCACTGTAGATTCTGAAAGGGAGGAAAGATTCTAAACATAAAAGATACCATCTTTAGTCATTCCCTCCCCTTCTTTTATTCACTTCTTAACGTTGTGATACAACAGAGCTTCTAACCTTCTCATTCAATTGAAACTGCTCTCTCATAAGTTACCAATCACGTCTCAAATTTCACGTTCAATAAACATTTCTCAGTCTTCAACCTTCTTGGCTTTTGTGAAGTCTTTGACACTTTTGATCTCTCTCCTTTCCTTGATATTCTTCTGTGTGACACTGTTCTTGGTTCTCCTCTTAGCCTATATGAACTCCTCAGTCTCCTCTGCTGAATCATATCCATATCCTTTCTTCTAGTACCCCACAGCTCTGTCCTGGACTGTCTTCTTTCTCTCAGCTCTTTCATGGTGACCTCATCAGTTGCCAATTCTTGTTGATTATACTTCCAGAACATCTATCCTAAAAATCCACCTCTTTTTACTCACTTAGCCACCGACCTCATTAGGTCCTTATCTTCCCTCAACAGCTCTACTGCAATAGCCCTCCCCTGCTCAAGTTTCTCTCCTCTCTGAAGCACAGGTCTGGTTATGCCATTTTTCTACACAGTAAACTCGAGTAGCCCTTTGTTGCTTCTATGATCAGATACAAACTCTTCTCTTGGCATTTAAGGCCCTTTACAACCTGGTTCTAATCTACCTTTTCTAGGACTTTATATAATCTGGTCAAAATTGGCTTTCTTGCTGCTTCTAAAATGTCAATCAATCTTCTATCCCTGTCTTTTCCTCAAAAACATTCCCTCTTCACTGATGTCTCTTTAGATTCTCTAGCTTCCTTCAAAGCTCAGTTCAAGCACCACTTCCTAAATGAAGCCTTCCTTATTCTCCTTGCTGCCAGGGCCTCTACCCTTGTGTTTATTTTGTATATAATTTGTATATATGTATCCATATTATCTTTGTTGTTAGAATGTGTGCTCCTTGAGGAAAGATACTTTTTTGCCATTTGTCACAATACAAAGCATAATGCCTGATACATAGTGAACACTTAATAATTTTTTTATTGCTTGCTTGATTGCAACAAACAATTCATGTCTCCTTGAGGGTACAACTATTACAGCAGCAAAGTTGTAATTGTAGTAGAAACTAAAACTATGTAAGTTTATGTATTTTAAAAAATATAACACTTACAAGTGTTGCATCAGAATCATTGAGAAACAAATCCAGAAGTTGCTTAGGTGGATTTAGTGCCCTGATATATCTTGTTACTAAGATATTTTTCCCTTCATCATTGAAAACAGTTGTAATAATTCTTCTATTTGGAAACATCGCCTCACAATTTTTTCTGAAAATCTGTGCTCTCTGCAAAAGCGCTATATCTGGTTCATCTGTAAACTATAATCATATTTATAATATAAGTATAATTTAAATTTCTCATTCCATATCTTAGATATTTTCACTTCCAAGATTATTCCCAGAAGAAAATGTTAAAAGGCAAAAGGTTAAGCTAAAGTTTTTATTTTTATTTATAAGATATAAGGTTAATTGCCCTATGTATAATTATATATGATTTTAATTATTTATAAACAAATAATTTACATGTCTTCCATCCTCCTTGAAGATACACATAAAATAACTGTTCGAAAAACCAACCTTATCAGATTCTGTATTATTGATGACAGATGATATTTGAGGTTCAATAGTAGCAAAAATGTTTAAAAAGGTACATTCTTTTACATTCTGCCCGTTGTAATCTTCTTTAGGTGAGACATATGTCTTACTCCAAGTGTATCCAAGCAAAAGTGGTGGAATATTTACTTGAAAAGTTCCACTGATCTGAAAGAATGCCAAACATACCTTCTAATGCATGATGTGATCAACTACTAGCCCAATTCTATCCTTTGCATGAGGAGGAGCAGGCTTACATATTTACATGGCAGCCCTAACAGTTTATGCTTACTCCACACTTGGAGAACTGCTTTCACCCTCCTCACAGGAAGAACAACTTCTTAGAGCTGCTCATCCCATATGCTCTCTTGGCTGCTGGCCTCATAATGACCTAGAGTAAAGCAAAAGTTTAAAAAAAAAAAGGAAGAGATGGGAAGCTTGTGTAGTGGAAAGAGTAGTAGATCTGGGTACGAATCCTGGGTATGTCTTTTATTAGCTCTGAGACTTGATTATATTAAATCACTTAAGTTCTCTGAGCTTCATTTCCTTATATGTAAAATAAGGATCACAACATCTGGCTTGCCTTGCTCAAAGGACTGTCATGAGAACCAAACAAAAGAAAGCATATGGAGGTACTTTGCAAATGTCAAAGTACAATACAGATGCAAAATCTGCTAACTGTTAGAGTCCACCATAACGCTCTTTGACTTAATAATCAGCTCACTAAGAGATGACTTTGCTAGGTTTTCACTAACTTCTCATTCTCACCAGTTTTTTATAACCACCTTCACTATATATTTGTAATAGAAAAAATACTTTACACATTCAGTCATTAATAATAGTTTCTCTCCAACAATAAGAGGCAGCTAGGTGGCACAGCAGATAGAGCATTGGGTCTGAAATTAGGAAGACTCATCTTCCTGAGTTCAAATCCAGTCTCAGGTATTTACTAGCTGAATGACCCTGGACAAGTCACTTAACCCTGTTTGCCTCAGTTTCCTCATCTGTAAAATGAACTGGCAAAGGAAATGGCCAACCACACTAGTACCCTTCCCAAGAAAACCCAAAGAGTGAGACATAATTTAACATGATTGAACATCAGTGGGGCTTTCCCCAGCTACTTCAAAACTAAGGCTGCCCATACTACAAAATCCAGAAAAATGTTTCCATTACAAAGGGGAAGCACGTAATAAACACTGTTCCTCAGGTCCTAGCCTTTGGTGCTGGGCACTGAAACATGAGCTTCAGGGAAGGATGAAAGACAGAGTGGCCACCTACAGTTTGTGATGGTCCAGGTCCTCCTCCCTGTAATTCAGGAGGATGATGGAAAGCTGGAGCTGGAAGCTCTCTTAGAGCTCATCTTTTCTTACTCATTCATTTTAGAATGGAGGAAACTGAGGGTCAGAGGAGGTAAGAAGTTGCTTAAGAACACAGACATGGGAAGTGGCAAAGACAGAATTCAGTCTCAAATGTGAGAGACTATGAGGCCAAGATTTCTCCCCTGTCCCATATTTGGGAGCATCAGAAAGTACATTCTCAGGATGGTTGTACATCATGATGATTTGGGAGCTAGGAATGCAACAGTGGCACTGAAGAGAGTCTGGTTTTAGGAAGAATGCTTATATAGCAAATTCTTATTAATCTTATTAATTCTTAATTTTGGAAAAGAATGGATCAGATGGTCACCTTTTGGGAGTGAGACTTCCAGGGACTGACTGGACAGTTTCTTAAGACAGTGTAAGGGAAACACTAAGTAGTAGTCTGGGGATTTGGAAATGTTTGTTGTACCAATGTTTTTTGGAGTAGTTGCAAACACTCTAAGTCCTCAGACTACAGTGTGGTCCTTTCTCCTTGCATTCATCCAATTAGCAGAGGTGTGCAGTTAGATGGATGGTAACTCTACATTCACTGGTACTAAAGGAGCTATCAAATAAGAAACAGGCCAGCCAGAAAGGATGTACTAATTAATTAAAGTAACTGATGACTGGTCTGACATTGACTGATATCTTAGCAAATAACACTTGTAGGAGATAGAGAGGAAGTATAGATCAGAATTATTTCTGTGACTCCATTAGTGTTAAATTTCTTAATATAACCCTGAAATATATCCTTCAAAGGCCATAGAGGAGAAAATTCTTCATTGATGGCCCTTATCTGTAAAAAGGTCAAATAATTCAAACTGTGTCCATCTATAGAATGCATCCCTAAGCAAGCTTCTGCCATCTCAGCCTCCCTCAAATCTATTGATTAGAGAACTGAAGTGAAAAAAGAAGAAAAAAAAGGAAGATGCATTATTCTCAAGTTAAAATTGGCATTTGTAGTCTAATAATCTTTGTTAATACCTTTGGTTGCTGCAGAAGAGCAGAAAAAGGAAAAATAACTGATCCAAGCCAATTTTTTCTTATATATGAGTGACCACTGCAGCCCTTGAGACAATGATCCTAATAAGAAAAATAATTATGATTTATCATACATTCATTGATATAATATTTAAGTATATAATTCACTAGCACAGTCAATAATTGCAAGCAATTTGATTATCCTATATTTTAAAAAAATTCATTACATTTAGTTATTGTATATATCTTTTGGTGGATTGTTTAGTATATGATCCATTGCTGAATATTTGTGAAAGTTTGCTTATTCCCTACTATTATTCTTATTGAGGATGTGTTCAATTTATGTAGGGATAACTCCCACAAAGATTCTGTACAGTTGGAAGAGAAGCACTAAGGTGTATTAACAGTATTACTTTTAATATTCAATATAGAATGATTAAGGTATATAAGCCTACATCTCCTTGCTTTTTTGGTGGTGTCTTCAGCTCCTAAATCTTTGCTAGGTGAATGTTGAACCCAAAAGTGGAGGTGGGCTTGCCTCATTACCTCCAGATATATACATCTTCAGTCTGCTTGGGAGCCTGCTTTCAGGTGAACTAACTCTAGGCTTTTTGCCAGGAAGCAGTAAGTGAAGGGGAAGAAGTAAACACCAAAGATGAAAGGAAGAAAAATTATTGTGGTGAGGGGACACCAGGAAGGGAGTCAAAGGGAGGAAATAACAGGTAAAGAAAGGGATGCTTTAGGGAAGACGTGGCCAAAGATACACCAAAACTAATCTCCTGCTAATCAGTTTTCATTCAGATTGCTTTCCTTGGAAATTATTTTAAAAGGTATTAATAGTATTAGTATTATAGCTTACCTCATGTTTTTCAATCACAGTTTCATCAAAGATGTTGACATATATATTATCTTTTATTTTAGATAAGTTTGAGAAGCTGTAATCACGTCCTGGTGAACTAAAAGAAAGAATGGAATATTTTAACTATTTCTTCCTCTTAGACATGCCTTTTTTTCCCTTAAGAAAACCATTCATAATACACTATGCAGGTATTCATGTTCCTTCATTGCAGGGAATGTGGTAGTGGAGTAAACTACTCAGTGCTTTAAGCTTAAAGCTAGATAGAAGCTGTGTCATTTTCAGTCTTTGGCATTTTCCTTGATGTCAAGCAACATTCTTTGTATAGAAACAGTAACTGGGTAAAAAAAATGCTAAGCAGAAGAGCTGTGGCCAGGTACGTACTGCAATCAAACTGACTATAGCATGATAAACTGCCTGTTCTTCCCTGATCATGGCTGCACTTTGCTACCTCTGTACCCTAGTCCTAGAATGGTATCCTCTTTTCCTTAATCTCTTCCTGTTGACATTCTATCCATCCTTCAAGCTCAAATGGCAACTCTTCCACCAGTCTTCTCAGATCCCCCTGCTAGAAATGATCTTTACCTCATCTAATCTCATGGCATATTTTACTCATCTGACAAAAATCCTAGTGTCCACACACTGCCCTTTTAACTATTTAAATTGTTATTATTTTCCTCAGGTGCTAGAGGTATGATGCTGATTTGGAAAAAAAGAGAGAGAAAAATAACAACTGTGATAACTCATCACCCTACCCCCTTCTTTGTCCCTCTGATAATTTAGCTTCTGATGACTGCCATTTTTTCACCCTTAGGGAGAATGGGAGAGTAAATGCTAATAGTGAAGGAGAAGTCTCGGAAGACTTTTCATTCAGGTACACTGGCCTTAAGTTCTCTGTTTCCTTTTTTTTTGTCCTCAAGAAAAACTTCCAGCTTCCCATTTGGGAGTGGAGAAAGGAAAGTGAAACAGTTGTGTGAAGAGCCAAAATGATTGGGGATGAACCTGCAGAGAAATGAGACTGGGTTAGTGCTGGAGATCTGGCAGCTTTTGAAATAACCATCAATTAGTGAGGAGGGAACAGTTTCTCATACCACTCCTCCCTTGTTTTTACTGTCCTTGTCTATAGGGGTCTAGACATAAGCAACTCTCCTTTGTTTTGTTGTATTTACAATCTCATTCTTGAAATGAGGTCTCAGATATGAAGCTCCTTCCTTTGATCTTTTCAATGACCCATGTAGTGCTGTAGGACTGTCCCTTAGACACCTTGGAAAGAAGAGCTAAGAGGGCATATAGGATCAAGTTTCTAGAAGGTTCCCATGTGGGAAGCATTTATCAATTTTCCTTGGATGAGATATTGGATATGGGGGGAGGGAAGACGTGAGAGTGAGGAGTCAAGGATGATACCTAGGTTGTGAAGCTGGATTCAATTGGGAGCATTTGGGGAGAAAGATAATGAGTTCAGTTTTGGACATGTTGAGTTTAAGATGTCTATGTTCTGTTGAAGATGTAAGACTGGAGGTCAACAGAGAGGTTATGGCTAGGTAAGCAGATGTGAGAATCATTTGCATAGAAAAGATAACTGAATCCCTGGGAGTTGATGACTTCACCAAATGAAACAGTATAGAGAAAGAAGAGTAGAAGGTTTAGGACAGAGCCTTGGAAGACACCCTTGGTTAGACAGATCTGGATTAAGATCTTGCAAAGAAGTCTGAAAAGTGGTCAGACAGGCAGAAGGAGACAGGGTAGGGTACTGTTATGGAAACCCACATGCACAAGAGTATCAAGGAGAAAAGGGTGATCAGCAGTGTTAAAGTCAAGAAGGATGAGAATTGACAAAAGGTCATTAGATTTTACAAATAAGAGATCATTTGAGGAACTGGGGGTAGAGTTTTTGGAGGAGTTTCAATATACATGTTAAAGTCGCCTATTATCAGGGCAATTGTTAGGGAAGAGAGGAAGACTGTGAGTCAGGCACTGAACACAGTGAGGAAGGAAGGATGGCGTCACAGAAGTTGGTAGGTATCAGTTACCAGAATTTTGATGAGTGATAAATATGGATTGAATGAACCCTCAAAGAAGGAGAGGTTAGTGAGTGTTGGTGGTAGATGAAAAGCCTGGAAGTGGCAGTAGGGGGCAAAGAGTATTTTACCTCTCCCATGTTAACCAGTGAATGACAAGTGAATCAGGTGCAGTCAGGAGACTTACTCAGGAATTGCAGCTGCAATTGGGCATCAAAATTGAGACCATCAGAACTGGAAATGTCAGTCTGATTCATCCCTTTGTATCTCTCCTATCTGTTCCCTAGTCTTTATTCACACTGTTATTATCTTAGGTGGGGGATGTATGGGGTGTTCCTGAGGACTACTAGCACCTCTAGATTGAGAGCTTGCTAAGCCCTTTTCAGGGCTACTTATCCACCTTTGGTGTCCACCTGGATTTAAAAATGCTGAGCAGAAGAGCTGCGGCCATGTGCAGATACTGTCAAGATTTCATTAGACCTACTTTTGGATCAGCTCCGTATCCATTCCTGGGGCTTTTCCCCATCATCCTGTCAATTTTGCCACCACTACATCTCTCCCTGTTGTTCCCTACTCCCCACTCACACAGTCACACCACCAGTCCTCCCTGACTCTTGCCCATATCATTCTACTAGCCCTATAATTGGTCTCCCTGGTTCTAGCCTCTCCCCTCTCAAATCCATTTTCCATGTAGCAGACAAAACTATGACCCAAAGGAAGCCTTATTCATTCACTTTCTACCCGAACCTTCAATGGTTTCTTACTGCTTCTAGGATAAAATACTGCCAGACATTTAAAGCTTTCTAGTCTGATTCCCACCTACCTTTACAACCCTATTGCTATTCCTAAACTCAGTATTCCATCTCCCCTTTCCCTGCCATCCCACACCTCCATGCCAGCTCTCTCATTTCCTGGGCCTTGCTCTTTAGAATTATTGTTTTTCTTCAAAGTTTAACTCGAGTACTACTTTCATAATGGATTTCTCTTTTCCCCAGAAGTTCAAGCTCATTCCCTCCACAAATTACTTTGCATATACTTATTTTGAGAGTGGGTAGAGAGCTATAGATAGCTTCTGGAAGTTTTGGGTTTGAATTCCACCCACTTAATCTCCTTAGTGTATTAGGCAACGCCTTAAAATAATAGACTATGTAAGCAGGTGCTGACCAGCTTTGGTAAAAGGAATTTTCTCACCTAGAGCTTCCAATTCCAACAAAATCACAAATTAAGGCCTCTTTTCCCCCTGCTACACACCCAAATATGTTATGTCTTTAGTAGAATGTAAACTTCTTGAAGGCACTGTCTGTCTCAGTGGTCCTTGTAGTGTATTGCACTTAAAGCAATTAACAAATGTTTATCATACCATGCTGCATTTATTGTATTGTATTATAATTTTTGTCCCTTAGGTAGGAAAGAAAGGGGAAGGAATACACTTTTATTAAGTATTTTACAAATAATATCTAGGACATGGGTAAGTAGTTAGGGGTTGATAATAATTTAATATCAATTTAATAAACCTCAATAAGGGTCTGAACTAATCAACCAGAAGAAGAGCCTGCTTCTTTGTTCTCTTAGTAAACTCAGAGACTACCTCTTTCTATGTCAACAAAGCCAGATGGGGCTTACTTTATGGCCCTTAAGAATGAGACCCTTAACCAGAGACACTAACTTGAGTAATGGGACTTTTTCTTATCTTAATATTTTTTGGATATATACTATGCTGTGGAATGTTAATGGTAAAGAAAACACAGATATCCTGAATCATAATTTCAATTGACAGTTTGTCAACTCTCTTATTTTTATTGTATTTACCATCTATTCAATTCAGAAAATTCCTTTCTCATACAATGATTAAACAATAATGGAGATCATAAATTTGTGTGACACAGTCACCCTGAGTTGGGATGGTTCTAAAGTATATTTAAGCTTTCTCATTCTTTTGTTCAGGCAGTCAGATATTAGCTTCTGGCTACTTGTAGGCACAAATAAACTAGTTTCATCTAGCTTCAAGGGAACAATAAATACAAAAATGTCTATCACCTAGACTGTTTCCTATAACCAAACTTTTCAGGTTAACACAGAATATGTTTGTTTGTAAAGCTCAATCTATTAATTGCATTTTTAATTAACAGTACTTTTTTCTGTTATGTTTTTATATGAAAAAAAAATAGTAAAAGTCATATCCAAAATTACTTGAGAAAGTTCAAATAGTTTAAAAACAAGTATGCCACTTTGCAAAAAAATTAAATTAAACATAGCTTAATGAAATATTTTTTGTTTTCAACAAAAGGTATATAGTACTGATTTTGTTTTGACTGAGGTGTGAGGGTAGAAGTAATGGACCTGGTATGACGAAAGATGGATTCTAACTTACCTAAAATCTACTACAATTTCTTCATTCCAACACGGATGAGATCCATTAGCAGTATCAGTTTGATAAACAGTGTGCTGAAAAGAAACTTCTACAAAAGGGCGTACAGCATCCTAAAATACATAACAAACACTGACTAGATCTTGTAAGATTTTTAAGGAAGTTATTTTGGGTTACATAATTGCAAAGGCAATAAGGCAAGAAAAGTAGTCACTTGGTTGCTGCTCCCAACTTGATGGTGTGTTTTGCTAGGACCTCCCTCATGGCCTGTACTTCACCACCCACTTTTCAACCTCTGAGCTCTAATCTGATGTCTAATGCTATTGTTTTATTAAAGCTACTCTCTCAAAGATTTCCCAAGATTTCTTAACTTATAAATCTGTTATTACTTTCTCAGTCCTCATTCATTTGACCTCCTTGTACTTTCTAATACTGTCAATCACATCTGCCTTCTCAGATTTCCATGTCCCTTTTTTAAAAAAGTTGCCTTTCTATCTGACTCATCTTTCTTTCTTCCTTGACAGATTATCATCCAAAACCTATCCTCTTATGATAAGCTATTTCTGAGCTCTTTCCTAGGTCCACATCTTTCAACACACACTTTCATTCACTTATCTCGTCTATTCCTTTGAAAAAGAATTTTTACACAGATGACTATTGAAACTATTTATACAGTCCCAATATCTTTCTTGAACTCCACTTAAGCATCACTGAATGTCTGCTGAATATCTCTACATTGATGTCTTCTAAGTATCTCAAATTCAGTCTAAAAAATGAAAGCTCTGATTTTCCCCTTAAATCCAACTCTTCTCCAAACTGCGGAGTCATAGTTCTTTGTTACCTACGTTCATTATCTTGGACTTAGACTTGAGTCTTTCTTCCCTTTCATTTCCAATTAGTTGCCAAATGTTTTATTGTATCTCCATAATACTTCTTGCATCTGACCTCTTCCACCTACTCATTCTAGCACAACAATATGTCAAGTCCTCATCACCTCTTTCTAGGATTCTTCTAATGACCTCCTAATTACTTTTCCTGCCTCCAGTCTCTGACCTCTTCAATTCATCTTCTATCACCTGAAAAAATTATCTTCTTAAGGTACTGATGCAAGGTACTAGAATCTCCTTACTCAAAAGCTTAGAATGGGTCACTATAGGACAAAACATAAATCCCTATATTAGTCTGGTTTAAGTAAGTCTCCACCCTAATTTTCCAGCCTTACCTCCTATTACTTCTCTTTATAAACTCTCTGTTCCAGCTAAATTGTATCACTAGTTATTTCCCCAAATCAATATTCAGTCCCCTATATTTGTAAATCTTCCACGTAGAATGCATTTCCATCTCATCCTCTTATAAATCTTGCTTTTTCTTCAAGACTCAATTCATTTATCTCCTGTGCAAAACATTTCCTGATTTCTCCCTCCTTGAATGACCTTAAATTTATTTATCTGTGTACATATTTTATCCCATTCTATTCCCCCCCCAATTTAAACTCCTTCAGGGTTAAGACTATTTCATTTTTATCTTTATATCCCTAAAATCTAGTGCAAAGCCTTGCACATAGGAGTTTAATAAGTTTTCTGAATTGAACTTGCTAGTTGCTTAAACAATCAATATTTTCTATAAAAATATTTTCTATATTGCCTGCTTCTAAAATATTCAGTACTTATCTCATTTAAGAGCTCCACTGTGGCAACTGACTTGTTTGATTCTTTATGTCTGACTCGAGATATAGAAGACAGCAAATATGTGGGTATGTCCAAGGTCCTTTAGGGGGAAAAAAGTGAAGATATACATTTTGAGTAATATTTAGCATGAAGAAATTTTTGGGTTCCTGTTTGTGCTTTCAAAGATGTAGTAGATAGTTAGTTGTAGCTGTTCATACATGATCAAGAAGCCAGGAGACACAGTGGGTAGAGGGTAGTTAGGAAAACCTGCATCTGAATACTATTTCAGACATTATTAGCTAGTGCCTGGGAGCCACCTCCACTTATCCTGATCCCTGGGTCACTGGACCCAGATGGCTCCAGAGGAGAAAGTGAGGTTAGTGATTTTGCACAGCACTCCCTCACTTACATCCAATTCACTTGCAAGTCATGAAATGATCTTCCTGATGTCATGATCCTCTTCAAGAATGAAGGACAAACTAACCTGTGAGTAGACTGAGTTGCCTGGCTAGGCACCCAATTGGCCACTTCTAGTTGGGCAACTCAGTTCCTCCTCTCCTCTTGCCACATGGGGTATCGTGCTCTTATCTAAGAGTGCTCTGCCCAGAGGAAGGTAAATTTTGACGACTGAAACCCACCTATGTATCTTAGATTTTATTAGGTAGATTTCTTTCTTAATGACCATGCCTTAAACCCAATTCACGCTGGCTCTCATTGATTGGCCAACAACAGGTCCCTACTCAAGCACTACTTAATGGCTATTGTTTGAGCCTCATGGCTCAGAGTGAGTGTAAATAGAAATTGTTTCTCTTTTGGCCAAAAAACCTAAGGGTCTTCCCCTCCCAATTTGATTTTTTTTAATTAAAGTGACCACCCCTTGGTTCACTTCTTAAACAGCCCTAATCACTGAATGGGCATTGCCTCAGTCAAAGTGAGAACTAGGAAATACCTCAGCTTCAAAAGGCCAAGGAAGGTCTCCCACTGCATCCTGGGCCATCTCCAGTTGTCTTGATCTATATCTGGTCAATGGACCCACATGGTTCCAGAGAAAGTAAGACTGGTGACTTTGCACAGTGCTCTCTCACTTAAATTCAATTCACTTGCAAGTCATGGCATCATCTTCCTGATATCATGGTCCTCTTCCAGAACAAAGGACAAATCACAACTACAACTATGTGACCACATCACTTAAACTCTCTGTATCTCAGCTTTCTCATCTGTAAAATAAGTATATTAACAGTACCTACTTCCTAGGGTGTTGTGAGGATCAAATGAGTTAACAAATGTAAAGTATTTTGCAAACCAAACACTAGACAAATGCTAGCAATGGTGATCTTAAACAGTATTTCTCTGAATTCATGTTTCTTTTCTACTTTAAATGAACAGAATTGGATAACCTCCCCACTCCCAAATCCAACACCTTTATACTGTGACTCAGAACAGTACCTGAATATTTAACTGAGACACTATTGTTGTTTTCATTGCTAACTTCCTAAGAATAAGGAAGTGGTCTCAGGCCATATGGAGCTGGCTTAGATGACACATTTTATACTATCCTATTAATCTCTGCCCTGCTTCATTTTGTACTTTGAGGCCAAACGCTTATTATTTTAGCTAATTTTTAAATTTCCTACTTAGCATTCCAATTTCTTATGAAGAATGTGACACCTTTTTTTGGTATTATTTCTAGAAGATATTTTAGATCTTGATGGAACTGATCAAGTTTGACCTCTTCGGCATCAGTGGTTGGAGCATAGACTTGTATTACTGTGATGTTGAATAGTTTGACTTGGATTTGAACAGGTATCATTCTGTCATTTTTGACATTATACCCCAATACTGCTTTTCTCACCCTTTTATTGATTCTCCATTTCTTCTAAGGGATTATTGTTACATTTATAGTTATATTTATAGTTATTGAGTGAATTAAATTCACCCATTCCCATCCATTTAAGTTCACTGACACTGGGACTTTGATATTTAATCTTTCTATTTCCTGTTTGACCAGATCCTTGATTCATAGATCTTACATTTCAAGTTCAATTTTCTCACCTGCCTTCAATTTCTATAGATATTCCAAGTACCAAGACTATTTTGCCATTAGTATTCTATTCTTACAAAATATCCCTCAACTATGTTGGTGTTTCATGCTTTCTCACTGAATCTTTAGCCAGACTCTCATGAATTCCGAATAAGCAGAAAGCATCTAAGAATGAAGTAGGCAGTAAGCAAAGCATATGGAACATGGGAAGAGATATGAGAAACCCACATTACTACATTTAGGAAAATCAATTATTGATTCTATTGTCAATTTTTTTCCCTAGCAATTTGAATTTTATTTCTTATAACTAAAGATATTTAGAAAAGCAGGCATATGGGTGTTGTCTACTGTATATAAAACTTATTATCCAGGGCAAAGGTTGGCAAAGAAGCTTGTATAGATAACCTTGTGCTTATGATCAAAGGAGTTGGCCTAGTATATTAGTATACCTCCTACGGTAATAGCACATCAAGGAGGAAGACTGCTGAACCATGTAGGGCAAGGGAATAGGTGGGGCCATTTGTGTCTTCTAATTGCTAGCATTTCCACTCACAGAAAAAAGATGCTTGCAGCCAATTTATATAGGAGAGACATGTATAGTCTTTTACAGTATATATGAGATTGTCTTACATATGCACTACATATAGAGTGTATATTTGAACCTGCTGTTCTTCCACATTTATAGTCTAGGAATGAGAAGAAGCTAAACCCAAGTAAGATTTCAGGGTCCAGAAGAAAAATGAGGCTGTAGCTGTCTTAGTGACAACTGCCAGCCTAA
The DNA here is from genome assembly GCA_011680675.1 of Gymnobelideus leadbeateri. Lineage (NCBI taxonomy): Eukaryota > Metazoa > Chordata > Mammalia > Diprotodontia > Petauridae > Gymnobelideus > Gymnobelideus leadbeateri. The sequence goes on from WOXC01000912.1 coordinate 87,143, forward strand.
GTTTCCTTATCCACAGATCAGGTCATATCACTTCTATGCTCAACAATAGTCACCAGCTTTTTATTGCCTACAAAATAAAAATTAAACTTCTTTGGCTGACATTCAAGGCCTTTACCATCTAGTGACCTGCTATCTTTCTAGCTTTATCTCATCTAACTCATTGCTATGTACTCAATACTCCCAAACTAGACTTATCTCTGCCCACCCCCCCCCCCTTCCGTGTACCCCACCCCTCCAAACCTTTACTCTTACTATTTTCTTTGCTTGGGATGAGATCTCTCACTCTGTTGAATTCCTACCATCCTTTAATGCTAAAATTAAATTCTAGCCCTCTCATGAAGCCTTGCCTGATTCCCCAAGCTGATGATGGTCTTTTTTTTTTCTTTAGGCCTTACATAGCATGCTGCTTTATGCATCTCTAGGATGTTGACCATATAGTTTGTGTCACAATGACCTGTCTGTGTTCTCTACCCAGACTGTAGGTATCCCAAGAATAGAGACTGTGGGCCACCTACATTTCATGACTGAATCAAAAAATTTTCTGATCCAGAATTTTTCTTCATTCATTTTCCCCATGTTACATGAAGTAGTTATTGAATGCAGAGCTCTCTGCAACCTCTCCACCCCCAGCAGCCCTAGGCATGCCTCACCGGCTCACAGCAGGCTTCCTTGACGGGATGTTATAAGCTCTCAGGATTCTGACCAGAAGGTGAATGTCTCCATCACTAATCGTTTGTGCTGCTACCTTCTTCCTTTCCCTTCTCTGAGGCTTTAAATTTCTTCGTCGTTCTACAAGCTTGCAAATGGCATGTTTCAGCTGGCTAAGGAATTTATAACCATCAGTCATGCGTGCAACATCTGCCACATTTTGAAAACTAAATTTATTCTTACTTTGTTATTCATTATAAATGGAAGTCTTATTTTAAGCCCAATTCTCCCTACTATGGGAAAAAAAATTATAGATTGTTCTTAACCCAATGATGATGTCCCTTAGTGGATAAGTCTGTATGATGTGATGATGTTTCTCCTCACTGTTGAAGGAATAGCTTTACATGAAGCTACTCTATGTATCTTTGGATGTGTTTCTTTTGATACAAAGTGAAGAAGGGAAGGGTGATTTAAGTAAAACATTATGTTACTTTTATATGGACAAGAATTAGCCTAGTTAAAGAGTTCTGTACTTTAATCAGAGCCCAAATCCCTACTCTGTCATTTACTTGTGTGACCTTGGGTAAGTCACAAATCTCTTTGGGTTCAGCAAAATGAAGGAGGAAGAAATAGAATAAATTCCCTTCCCTATCTCTTTATGATTCGATGTGCTATGTAGCTCTTAAAGTAGAAACTGTTAACTATTCCGTGCTGCTATAGAAAATTAGAAATCGTGATAAACTTCAACATCCTAACTAAATCATCTCTATGTTAGCAAAACAGATTAAAAATACTACCCCAAAAGTTATGCAGGCAACTTTGAGGCACTGTCTTCTCTGTCTGACGACTTGTCAGATCAGAGAGGGTTCCCAGGACCCCTGACAACCACATTCCTATTCTTAGCCCCTACTCATACTTCTAAACTGTTACTGTCAGGAGAGTAGAAAACATTGTTAATTATAGCCAAAGAGCCCTGCTGTGGATCTGAGAACCCTTGTTCACTCTAATGATATTTAGATTTGACATGGGGAATTTACAAGGCACATACAGGCTTATTCAACGGCATTACCCAACAGTAGCTTTTAAAATAGTACTTTGCAAAGCCAGGATTGTTTTAAGCCCCAAATATTTTTCCCTATTTTTTGAAAAATTTGTCAAAAAGATTGGCAATAGTAATAAGAAGAAAAACATGTTTTAGCCTAAAAAATACATTTTAGGTAAAAACAGGCATTATATAGACATGTTCATAGTATATGTTAACTTGTAAAGTGTTTTCTTTAATCACTAGTACCTGGCTAATCATTCACATTCTGAAACTGTACATTTTGAATTTGATTTAAAATTATATTTATAAAGCTGAGATCTATTTAGGGGTATCTAAAATGTGGCTCTCACATTTGAATTATTTTTAGTACATACCTTGCAGATACAATTTCTTCATAATCATTTACAACATCTGATAAGTTAAATTTGTTAACTTTGACAATTTTTTTCATCACCAATTTCCTCATCTGAAAAAAGATGTTTCTGTTTTAGACTTTATTGAAACAGATATATGACATATTTTAAATAAGGCCTATACATGTATAATTCCACTGACACCACTATTTTTTTTCTTTTAATTTTATATAGGTAGTGGGTAAGGAAGGGGAAGAGATCTTTGAAAACCAAATAGCTAGCTTTTATTGTTGTTGTTATCGGCAAGTCTCAAAGGCACAGTAGAGGAAGCACTGATCAGCATACTAAGTAGAAGGGTTTTGTTTTGTTTTGTTTTTTTCTACTGAGAGTTCTATAAACTAATAAAGTCACAGGTACTGGCCCTATCTATCCCTATTATGAAAATTAATTCCTAGATTCTCTCAAAATAGTTAGCATAACAATATTCCCTTTCCCCCTCCTGCCATCTACTCTTTTACTGATTCACTTGGGAATCAACTTCAAAGTGTCTTTCCTCATATTATACTTCCCTAATTTTTTTAAATATAAAAAAGTAGTGATTTAAATCATACAGGATTATTCATGGAGCATGAAAAATTAAAGAAAATCCTAGAATGTGATATATTAAAAAGCAAGGGAAATCAGGCTTCCCCCTATACTTGCCTAAGTTGTAAAATTAGGAATACTCCTTCATGAGAAAAGATAGCTCTTTAATACAGAGACCTCTAGTTCTTCTTATAGAAAAAGCCGGAAATGGACAAAGATTCTGACATACAAATTAACCAAGGCACAGAACTTTAATTAACTAAGCAGGCCTTTAAAGAAATAAATAAGTCGGGGCGGCTAGGTGGCACAGTAAGTGGGGCATCGGCCCTGAAGTCAGAAGGAGCTGAGTTCGGAACCGGCCTCAGACACTTAACGAACACACAAACAAAAACCTAGCCATGTGACTTTGGGCAAGCTACATAACCCCAATTGCCCTCCAAGAAAGAAAGAAAGAAAGAAAGAGAGAGAGAGAGAGAGAGAGAGAGAGAGAGAGAGAGAGAGAGAGGAAAGAAAGAAAGAAAGAAAGAAAGAAAGAAAGAAAGAAAGAAAGAGAAAGAAAGAAAGAAAGAAAGAAAGAAAGAAAGAAAGAAAGAAAGAAAGAAAGAAAGAAGTGGATAGATTTATGATATAGTGGAAAGATACTAGCCAGGAACTAGGAAATTTGGGTTCTGGTTACCACAATTCCACTACCTACTTATTTTGTGACCTTGGGCATATCAGTGAAGCTCTGTGAGTCTTGTTTTCTTCCAAAGCTAATCAAAGTTCCTTGAAATGAGAGGGAGGCATATGGATGATGTCTAAGACCATATCCATCTCCATGAGTCTATATATGTCCTTGGGAAAAGTGCAATATCATTCAGGCAGTGAACTAATCTTCTCTAAGGTACTAGCCATGGGAAATATCAATAAAGTTAAACTTTTCAGTCATTTATAGCAATCTTCTAAGGGATCTTTTTTATTATTGTTTTATTTTTCCCAGTTATATGTTATATAAATTATTATATGTAATTTTTAACATTAACTTTTTAAAAACATTTTAAGTTCCAAATTCTCTCCCTCTCTCCCTTTCTCCCTCCCTGAGACTATAAGCAATTTGATATGTTATACACGTGCAGCAAAACATACTTCTATATCAGTCATGTTGTAAAAGAAATAGAGGCTAAAAAACTCACACAAAGTAAAGTGAAAAATACTATGCTTTGATCTGTACTCAGACTCCCTCACTTCTCTGGAAGTAGATAGCATTTTTCATAATGAGTACCTTGGAATTGTCTTGGATCACTGTATTGCTGAGAAAAGCTAAGTCATTCACAGTTGATCATCATACAAAGAGGTCACATTCTAATTGGGGAGTCAACATGTAATATATCTTTATCTCTATACATATATTTATATATAGATATGTATATATACACATACATATATAGTATATACCTAGTTTATTTATAGATATAGATCCATCTATAGTTATCAAGACCTCTTTCATATGTTATATATTCATATCAACATCTACAAGAGAAAGAGAGAGAGAGAGAGAGAGTGAGTAGACATAAGGAACCTCAAAGGGAAGGCACTAAAAGGTGGGGAGTGGGTGTCCATGTAAGACCCCCTGAAGAAGGTAGGATTTTAGCTATCTTGAAGAAAGCCAGGCAAACAAGGAGACTGAGGTATAAGGAAGAACATTCTAGGCATGGGAGATAACCTGTGAAAAGACACAAAGTTGGTAGGAGACAAGATGGCAGGAGAGAAGCAGCAACCTAAGTAAAATTTCCTAACATTCCCCTCCAAATAACTTTAAAATAAGACCTCAAATTGAATTTTCTTTTAAATTAATTGGGGTTAAGTAACTTGCTCAAGGTTACACAGCCAGTTATTTTTGTGTGGGTGTTAAGTATGAGGCCAGAATCAATCCCGGCAGCTCTCTTACTCACTGCACCACCTAGCCACCTCTCCTCAAATTGAATTTTAAAGTGGCAAAGTCAACAAAAAGTCAGGGTGATATGTTTTTCCAGCCTAAGACAATTTAGGAGGTCAGCAGAAAAGGTCTGACACTGGGGTTAGGGACAGCTTGGAACATACAAGGTGGCAGCAGCACCAAGAACAGGCCTTAAGAACTCCTTTAAAAAAGTGAAATAGTTCAAAAATGGAAAAAAAAGGCATAAAATTTCACTGAAGAAAAAAGTTCTTAAAAAGCAGAATTGGTCAAATGGAAAAAAAGACACAAAAGCTCACTGAAGAAAATACTTCCTTAAAAATCAGTGGGCAAGTGAAAGCTAATGCCTCCATGAGACATTAAGAAACAATAAAACAAAATCAAAATGAAAAATAGAAGAAAATGTTAAAAGAGCTCATTGGAAAAACAACTGAATTAGAAAACAAATCAAAGAGAGGTAATTTAAGAATTATTGGACTACATAAAAGCCATGATAAAAAAAGAGCCTAGACATTATATTTAAAGAAATTATAAAGGAAAACTGTCTCTGTATCTTAGATCCATAGGGTAAAACAGAAATTGAAAGAATCCACTGATTACCTCCTAAAAGAGATCCCAAAATGAAAACTCTCAGGAGTAGTTTAAATAAATTCCAGAACTCCCAGGTCAAGAAGAAAATAGTGCAAGCAGCCAGAAAGAAGTAATTCAAATATTGTGGAGCCATAGATAGGATCACACAAGATTTAGCAGCTTTCATGATAAAAGATTGTAGGGCTTGGTATATGATATTTCAGAGGGCAAAGGAGCTAGGATTGCAACCAGAAATAATTTACCCAGCAAAACTGAATATAATCTTTCAGAGAAAAAAATATTTAATGAAATGGAGGACTTTCAAGTATCCCTGATGAAAAGACCAGAGCTGAATAAAAAAATCTGACATTCAAACACAAGACTCGAGAGAAGCATAAAAAGGTAAGCATGAAAGAGAAATCGTAAGGGACTCATTAAAGTTAAACTTTACATTCCTTTACAGGAAGATAATACATGTAACTCCTAAGAACTTTATCATCATTAGAGTAGTTAGAAGCAGTCAAGAGACAGAGAGCATGAATGTAAGTCAATTATGTTGGGATGATCTAAAAAAATGAAGGGGTGAGAAAGAGGGATGCACTTGGAGAAGGGGGAAAGGAGAAGTAGAATGGAGAAAATTATCTCACAATAAAGAGGTGCACAAGAAAGAACTTTTACAGGGAAGGGGGAAATGGAGGGGGGAAGAGTGGCAGGCAATGCTTGAACCTCACTCTTACTGGAACTGGTTTAAAGGAAAGAACATATATACACACTCATTTGGGTACAGAAATCTATCTTACCCAACAGGAAGATAGGTAGGAAAGAGGAGAAGAGGGTTGGGAGACGATAAAAGGGAGGGTAGAATAAAGAAGGCAGTGATCAGAAGCAAAACAATTTTGAGGAACAGAATAAAATGAGAGAGAAAAGGATAAACAGGAAAAAATAAGATGAGGGAAATTTACAGTTAGTAATCACAACTGAATATGAATGGGATAAACAACCATAAAATAGAAGCTGGCAGCAGAATGAAGTAGAAACTAGAATCCAAAAATATGTTGTTTGTAGGAGATATATTTGAAACAAAGATGTACACACAGAGTTAAAATAAGGGACTGGAGCAGAATCTGTTATGTTTTAGCTGAAGCAAAAAAGTCACAGGTGGCAATCATTATCTCAAAGAAAAAGCAAAAGCAGACCTAATTAAAAGACAAAAGAGACAAGCAGGGAAACTACATTTTGATAAATGGGTGTCATAGACAACAAAGCAATATAAAAAAATTTACAGCAAGTTTCTTGGATAAAGGCCTAATTTCTAAAATTCATAAGGAACTAAATCAAATTTATAAAAATAAGAACCATTCCCCAATTGATAAATGGTCAAAGGATATGAACAGTTTTGAAAAGAAAAAAGTCAAAGTTCTCTATGGTCATATGAAAAAATGATTTAAATCACTATTGATTTAGAGAAATGCAAATTAAAACAACTCGAAGGTACTACCCACACACCTATCAGAAATGATGAATGCTGAAGGAAATGTGGGGAAACAGGAATACTAGTGAACTGTTGGTAGAATTGTGAACTAGTCCGATCATTCTAGAGAACAATTTGGAAGTATGTCTAAAGGGCTACAGAACTGTGTATACCCTTTGACCCAGGAATACCACTACTGGGTCCATACCCCAAAGAAATCAAGGAAAAAGGAAACAGACCTAATTTGTAGTGCCCTTTAGAAATGACAAGTGAGATAGTTTCAGAAAAACATGGGAAGACCTATATGAACTGATACAGAGTGAAGTGAGCAGAACCAGAAGATTGTTGTACACAAGAGCAATAATGGTGATCAACTATGAAAGACAGCTATTTTGATCAGTGCAATGATCCAAGTAGTATAAAGAAAAAAATTAAATAGTCCTTGCTTTCAAGTAACTTATATTCTGTTAGGAGGAGAAACCATGTATAATAAAATGGACAATAAAAATATATGGAAAATTTGGGAATGGAGCTTTAACCTGGGATTCACTGATATAGGGAATTCCTAATGAAGATATTCTTTTTGCTAATGCAGATTGGCACCTTCTCTGCAATTTACAGCCAAAGAGAGTTGGTTGTAGACATGGGGAAGGGACTGGAAGGTTAAATAATTTGTTCTTTATCTACTTTACCAAATTGATTCTTATATACAAAATATAAAGTAGATAAGGTAACTTATGGATGGGAAAAAGCTCTAGGAGTGCCATGGAAAGTCTCTTGTAGGAGATAAGATTTGAGTTGAACTTTTATGTGAGCTGTGAATTCTAAGCAGCAACTGTGAGAAGGGAGCATGTTCTAAGCATGGGGAGGAGAGGGGAGAGAACAGTCTATATAAAGGTATCCATGTGGAAGATGGAATGTAATGTGTAAGGGAACATCAAGATTAGCCAAACTAACTTGGACTTTAGTGTGTGATGAGGAATGCTGTATAATAAATAATAAGCAGGCAGATTGAAGCCAGATTGTGAAAAGCCTTGAATGCCAAACAAGTGCCATGGTTAGACCTACTCTTTAAGAAAATTACTCAGACAGCTATGTAGACAGAGTAAAGATGGGAGAGAAGAGAGAAAAAGGTAGGATGACTAATTAGAAATCTATTATAAGAAGTTCCTAAACTAACAAGAGTTCCTTAAAGAATGCTTTCTTTAGTCAACTGTTCTTAGCCTTTTAAAGGCTAATATAGAAGCAAACCTGTTTAATATGACATATGTTAATATGCTCAGCTCCTTCTGGCTTTCCTCTGAAGGGCAAGGAGACAGGATGAAGGTCTATACCTACCTTAACTCAATGTGATTACATAAATAATACCTGGGTGTTCCATCAGGGTGTGGTAAGAGGAAACCCATGACTACCTTTTTTTGAGTGTCCAACTTCAGATTTCTGCAGACCCTAAAACAATCTTATATCTCCTCCTCCTGTTCCCTCATGTAAATTGGATCCAGAATAATCCTAGGTCACACTTGGGAATTTTCTGTGTGTAGTGAGGTATGTATATAATCTTATAAAAGACCAATTTCCTTTGGTTAGAGGTAAAAGTGTAAATATGTTTTAAGAATACAATGCTTATTGTATTATGATCATTTGTGAATGACTTAGGTATTCTCAGCAATACAATAGTCCAAGATAATTCTGAAGGACTTGTGATGAAAAATGCTATCCACCTCCAGAGAAAGAACTGATGGATTGTGATTGCAGACTGAAGCATACTTTTTAAACTTTATTTTTACAAGGTTTTTCTGGTCTGTGTTTTCTTTTACAACACAACTAATATGGAAATATGTTTTTTCATGGTTGCACATGTATAACCTGTATCAAATTACTTGCTTTCATAAGGAAGGAAGAGGGAAAGGAGGGAGGGAGAGAATTTGGAGATCAAAAATTTTTTAGGGGCAGCTAGGTGGCACAGTGAGTAGAGCACTGGCCCTGGAGTCAGAAGGATCTGAGTTCAGATGCGGCCTCAGACACTTAACGCACACACAAATAAAAACCTAGCCGTGTGACCTTGGGCAAGTTACTTAACCCCAATTGCCCTCCAAAAAAAAAAAAAAATTCTTTAAAGGGCGGCTAGGTGGCGCAATGAGTAGAGCGCTGGCCCTGGAGTCAGAAGGATCTGAGTTCGGCTCTGGCCTCAGACACTTAACACACAAACAAAAACCTAGCCGTGTGACCTTGGGCAAGTTATTTAACCCCAATTACCCTCCAAAAAAAAAAAGCAAAAAAATAAAAATTAAAAAAAAACCAAATGCTAAAAAATTGTTTTTACATGTAATTGGAAAAAAAAATAAAAATTTAAATAAAAAGAATACATTGCTAATACCTTTTTCATAAAGTTGATAGAATGAATCCTTTGTGAAGTAATAGAATTTACATCTGAAATTTGTATCTCTTCTATCTGGATTTCATATTCCTAAATACAGAATTATTAGTTTTACTTCTTGAATATGACGTCAACTTTAAATATGACATGCATTGATAAAATATTAATTATTCAGCTCATTTTCCCCCTCAATATTTAGGGAGGGGAATTAGCATGAAAAGGAAAAGCATTCCTTTCTGGAAGTTTTCTTTCCCTAATATCTTATTTAGGGATATAAGTTTCTCTGTTTATATACTGCATAAAGATTGTTTCTCTGTTATATATTGCACAAAGATTATATGCATAATCGTAGGAACTTGGGGAATAGTAAAATAGCAAAAATTCTTAGCTCCAATATCCCAGTATAAAAATCATTTGGAAGATTTATTTACCTTTACTGACTGATAATATATAAAAAACCCATAATATCCTTGGTCATAATCTGTTATTCACTATTAGTTTGGTATTTCACACCTTGCACTGAGTGTTAAGTTTGTCTTTACCAAGTAATGCTTTTACAAAAAAATAAAGTTAATGTCTTTTGGATATGTCAGAGAATTCTTAAGACAAATAGGCTTAGAGGAAGTATTCCATTATCAGCAAACCAGGGCCAAGATTACTAGAATCAATTCAGATTCTCAGTTAGAAGGAACCTTAGAGGATATCTAGTTCTGCTTATAACTATACTAGAATTCTCTCTAGTTATACAGGATTCAATTATTTTAGTTCTTTCCATAATTTTAGTAAGGCTAAAACTAAAAATACTTGTGCTATAAATGAGTAACAGGTGTTAATTCAAATGATTTTTTTTTAAATTGATCTCTATAACCCCAAAGCTGGACATAATAAAAATATATAGGGCAGCATTTCAGTAATTTTTCATATTTATTAATGAAATAACTCAAAGCAGGGACAAACAAATAACTTTTGGAGCTCCAAAGTGAAATGCCAGCCCAGTACTTCAATAATCTAGATTTCCTAGACACGTACACAATATAGATTTTGCTCTGATGTTGCAACCTCTTATGATTTATTCAATGATCTTTAAGAGATACTGTAACAAAAAATTATTAGTATGTGGCTAACTTGGTGATAATCCTTTCCACACTTAGCCAACATACATACAGTGTCTCCCAAAGTTGGTACTCAAAGCTTTTCCAGCTTTGCACTTCACTGGTCAAACTTTACAAAATCTAGCATCGTTACATGTAAGCCATAAGAAGCCAAGAGAATAGGTTCTCCACTGAAGAATCTGCTTAATTAATATAGCTCAGGTTGAGGTATTTATGAAAGCCATGAAAATATATATTTTATTGTTGAAAGAAAAAAATTAATTCAATTCGCCATCAAATAAACCACATGTTACAGAACATAGAAAATCAAGTACCTGGAAGGCTAAATCTGGTATCTCTCTGTCATAGAGAGGCATTTGCTGAAGAACAAAGACATCTAATTGGCCTGCATTTCTAAGTTGTAGTAGTTGGAAACGTTTACTTTTTTTAATTTCCTCTTCAGAAACAAAATTAAATTCTTCTTGCAAATGTTCAAGACGAAAATATTTTGGAATAGCTTGCCCTTTACGTCTTGTATACTGTAAAAGGGAATAAAGATTTCAAATCCACATTTCATTTATTTTAAATCATTACATATAGTGATATAGCATCATAGTAGGTCTGCCTGCCATAAGTCTTTCTCTGCTCCAATCTATCCAACATTCAGTCACTAAAGTGATTTTCCTAAGGTACAGGTTCAATCACGTCAACCTCCTACTCAATAAACTTCAGAGACTTCCTGTTGCTCTCAGGATCTAATAAAAAATGCTCTGTTTGGCATTCAAAGCCCTTTGTAACTTAGTCCCTTCCTACCTTTCCAGTCTTCTTACACCTTACTCAACAGCACATATTCTTTGGTCTAGGGATACTGGCCTCCTGACTGTTTCACAAACAAGATACTCCATCTCTTGGCTCTTGGCCAAGGAGACCAAGATACTGGCCTCCTCATCCCTGGAACACTATTACTTCACTATAACTAATGACTTCTATGACTTCCTTTAAGTCCCAACTAAAATCCTTTATTTTACTGGAAGCTTTCCTTAATCCCTCTTAATTCCAGTGCCTTCTCCCTATTTCCTATTTATTTTGTATACAGCTCTGTGTGTGTATACACACACATGCACACATAAAATCTATTTGCATATTGTTTCCCCCCACCATTAGATTATAAGCTCCTTGAGGACAGGGACTTTCCTTTTCCAATTTTTTTTGTATTCCTAGTGCTTGGCACAGTATTTGGCATATAGTAGGCACTTAATAAATATTGATTTATGCTGAGGGACAGAAAAATAGGTAATGTGACATTTCATTACATGAAACTGAAAAGCTTCTGTGCAAACAAAATTAATGCATCTTAGGTAAGAAGGGAAGCAAATAGGAAAAAAAAATATTTTTCTCTGAGATAAGAGTTTGGTATCCAGGATACATAAACAATCTATCTATCTATCTATCTATCTATCTATCTATCTATGTGTATGTATTTTGAATGCATGTAGGTGTGTATATGTTACATGACTAAAAGTCATTTTCTGATAAATAAGTGATTAAATCAAAGGTTATGAACAGTTCTCAAAAGAAAATTACTATTAGTCACTAATAATAATAGAAATGCAAATAAAAACAACTCTGACATTTTACCTCACATCCTGTAAATTGACAAAAATGACAAAAGATAGAATAGTCAAGTGTTGGTAGGGTTGTGGGAATAAAGTCACCCTAGTATACTGTTGATGGAACTGTGAATCAGTATAGTCATTTTCTAAAACAATCTGGAATTATGCTAATAAAGTAACTAAAATGTTCATACCCAGAAATTCCATTGCTAGATTTATGGCTATTTGATAAGAAGAAAGTTTCCATAGTAGTACTTTTTGTGATAGCAAAGAATTGAATGCCCCATTTTGTAAATGATATTATGTAATGAATTCAAAGAAACATTGAAAGATCTACATGAACTGATGCAAAATGAAGTAAGCAGTGCCAATAAAATAACATACCCAATGACTACAACAATATAAAGAAAAAGAAAACAAAAAAAATCAAAAGTGAATATTGCAAAATAACAAAGAACAAGTAAGGCTCAAGAAGAGATGTGATCTTCTGCAGATATGGAAGTCCATGAGTACATTGGACCTATTTACAGATTTTTTCATTGTATTTTTGTCTTTTTTTCTTTTCTTTATCTTTAAAAATACTATTTTTTATAGGGGATTGCTCTTTGGGAAGGGGAAAGTGAAAGATACTGGGTGATATTTTGGTGATATAATAAAGGATCACTTGCTGCTGTCTTTTACTTATTTATATCATTTATTTAAAATAAAAACTTATTTTAGAGTTCAGTTCTAAGACTGCAGCTCTACTCACTTTGAAAGAAATAAAATATAGAAAATGCTTCTATTAAGGTATTTTTACCAGCATATATCTCTTTATCTTATGCCTCACTTGATATTAATAATCAAAAAGTAGTATCTCATCATAGGAAAGACAGAGAAGGAAAAATAAAGGTAGTATTATATCTGGGGCTCTCAAATATGCCCATAGGGTAAATGGGCCATAATCTCTGAAAAGTAACCATATCAGGCATACCCTGTGGGCTATATTTGAAAGGCTTTCTCACCTCAGATTAATCCCTTACTGGAAAATGACTTTTCCCATCTTCCTCCCACTCCATCATTGGGTGAGAATGGTGGTGGGAATCAATGCGATTGTAGAACACACAAGACACCTAGGCAAGGATTATAGACATACATAATGTCACCTGTTTCTTTGCCTGTCAGTGCCCTGGGGAAAACATGGAGAGATGCAACCACATGAGGGAAACTTCTCAAAACACAAAGATAATGCAGCTGTGACTTTTCTGAGACCCAGAGGTTTACCTGGATTTCCCTGAGCCTCAGGTTCCAAAACAACTCAGTCACCATGGTTACAACCTGTCTTAATCGTCTACCATAAGCTGGTAACTGTGCTTTCTTATTCCTTAGGCACCAGAGCTAATGCCACCACAGATACTGCTCTAATGGAAGTGAAATTTCTTGAGTTTTTCTTCACCTTGCCCTTATATCTCTGCAAAGTTCTCTAACTGGACAAGTGTTAGGGGAGCAACTATTAGAAAAATTATATTTGTCTCATCAAAATAACTGACAGCTGTTACTATATGCCTTGATGGTTTGCTCCAAGTACCATGGGGAGGTTAATCTGTCTCTCCACATCATTTTCAATCGAAGTTCAGCCCTAAATCACCTACAGCTCCAACAATCATCCCTCTGTCACCAGTCTCATGATCCAAAGACAGTGAAGTGTAGCTTTCCTTATTGTTATGTGACTGAAAGCTATCTGGGCTTCTGCCACTTTGCTATTTTGGTCCCAGATATCAGGAAGTGGGATGAGGGAGGTATTTTTGTGAAGCAGGCCCTTCCTCTATGTCTATGTCTGTTATACCTCATGTCTCTCCTCAGTCTATTCCATCTTCCACTCAGGCGCCAAAACGATATTCCTAAAGTGATTACAGGTCTGACCGTGTCACTTCTATTCAATAAACTCCAGTGGCTCCCTATGGCCTTCAGGATAAAATATAAAGTCCTGTCTTTCTTTTAAAGCTTTCCATAACCTGGCCCCATGCTATATTTCCAGTTTTCTGAGATTCTACTCTCTTCCACATGCTCTATGATCTATTAATTCTAGTCTGCTTGCTAGTCCTCACATAAAACCTTATGCATTTTTTTTTTTGCTTTTTGGAGGGCAATTGGGGTTAAGTAACTTGCCCAAGGTCACACGGCTAGGTTTTTTTATTTGTGTGGGTTAAGTGTCTGAGGCCAGATCCGAACTCAGGTCCTTTTGACTCCAGGGCCAGCGCTCTACTCACTGCACCACCTCGCCGCCCCTAAACCTTATGCATTTTCACTGGCTGTCCTCCAGACTGGCATTCTCTCCTTCTTCACCTCTATCTCCACACCGTCTCAGCTGAAATACTACCTTTTCCAAGAAGCCTTTTTCAGTGTTCCTTAATGTTCATGCCTTCTCCCTGAGATCACCAAGTGATCTTGTATATATCTTGTTTGTGCATATCTGTTTGCATGTTATTTCCCAAGATTAGATTGTGAGCTCCTTGAGGGCTGGAGGTGTTTTTGCCTTTCTTTGTATCACAAGCACCTGGTACACAGTTGGAATTTAATAAATGCTTAATGACAACTTGACTTCTCAGCATATTCATAAATGTACAACCATGTCAGATGTACTCCCCAGAACTTATTAGGTAGGTTTATATATCTGACCTTCCACAAATAATTGCTGGTAACCATTCTCCCTGTTATTGAAATGATCCAGCTAATAATACCTCTTCATGCTCACTAAAAGCCCTTATCATAGGCCTAGGATGATAGTCCTAGGAAAACATTTTTGGAATTGGTTCTTTATATCCATCTATAAGCAACATCGTGGAATATCTGTCACTTGCCCTGTCACTATGCAAGTATACTCTTCCCTCCTCCCCCTCTTGATCTAGGAACATAAATCAAATCCAGTATTTATCACTGTTTCTGGAAAGGATATGGGCATGATAATTTACTGTCCTTTGACTCCAGTTATCATTCCTGTGGCTCCCTAGACAAAATCTCCTTTCCTTAGTTACCATGCCTCTGCATATGTTCTCTCTTTTGAGGGGAGGGACTATCTTATTTTTGTCTTTGTGACCCAAGCCCAGTACATGGTAGGGACTTAATAAATGCATAATTCATTCATTCATTCATTCATTCATTCAACCATGGGATTTATAAAATTCACTGACTTTTAGAGCTGAGAAGGACCTGAGAGGTCATCCTAATTTGACTGCCTCATTTCATCAATAAGGAAGCTTAGACTCACTGAGATATTGCACCTTGACTAAAGTCAGATGGCTATTAAATAGTACAGCAGGAACTAGAATCCAAGTTTCTAGTTTCTAGTTCAGTGCACTTTCCATTATGTGTTATTTGACTTTGGTGATCAGATGTGTTCACTCTAAAAACTCAGGGATATGTAAGTGGGTACTTTTTCCAATAATCATATATTCTTTTTCACTGTTCCAGGACAGGCACTGGAACATTTCCATATATTTCTAATCTTTATATCTGCTAAGACTTACCATTATGAATTCCATCAAATCTGAGTAGTCTGGGTCATTTGGATCAATTCTGACTTCATTTGCCCATTCAAAGAGCTTCTGAGTATTAATGAGCCATGGAATTCCAGGAACACCTCTTGCATCCACATTCCTTAACACACTACCATATGGGAGAAACATAACGCACATCATGTTTGTTTCCTGTATTTTTGCTTACATATATGTACTGCTAACAATATAATTAATTACAGTATTTTATTTTTATGACAATAGCTTGCATTGATATAGTACTTTAAAGTTTACAAAATTATACACACATATATTATCACATTTGATTCTCACAACAACCTTTTGAAGTAGGTGCTACAGGCATTATTATACCTGTTTTACAGATGAGGAAACTGAGTCTCAGAAAGAGTAAGTGTCTCACCCATGACCACAAAATTAATAATAATCATCAGAGACAGGATATTCTTCCCACTCTACCACATAGGCTCAAAACACATATTGAGTACTCTGTGTGAGATTTTGGGCTAGGTAGGGGAAAACTCACCTAGTTCATATTTCTAGAGCACATTTACAAACTGCTTTCCTCACAACAAACTAGTAAAGTAGGCACTATAGGAATGATACCCATTTTACAGATTCAAAGAGGTTAAAAAAACTTGTCCAGGGTCACTTAGTGTCCTTCAAAGCTGGGCTAGAAACCTAGGCCACGTGGTTCCAAGTGCAGGTATCTTCCACATACTTCTTAATACTGAGACTTCCTCAAAATATTTACTTAAGTACAACTAAGGTGCACTAAAATAGACTTTTTTCATCGGGGTCATTAATAAAAATATTAAGAAGATTAAAACCAAGGACAAAGCACGGCAGCATGCTAAAGATCTCCCTCCTCCATGCCCCTTGGCATCAAATGAACAGGCAAGAACAAAAAGGGTCTAATTTAACAAGGGAACATCTCTATCTCTTGGATATTGTTCCCAAAGCATAGTAAAGTCAGTTTTGTTTTTGCAACAAAGGCATAATTAATGTGTTGTTCACTACTTAACGAGGGGATTTACTATCTCTCCTGTCATATTTTTAAGCTCTGATGATAGGAATTATAGGTTAAACTATATAAGCCTAGGTAACAGGAAGGATAATGGTACCCTTGACAGTAACAGGGGTAGGTATTGTTTTCCCCAAAGAGAAAATTGAGGTTCAGTGAGATTATATGACTTGCCCATGGATTCAAACCCAGGTCTTCTCATTCTAAATCCTGCCATATTTTCCACAGCTCAAATTGCCACGGGCATTCCTCTGACAATTTAGCCTTTCCCAAATGATAACTTTTTTTTTTTTGGAGGGTAACTGGGGTTAAGTAACTTGCCCAAGGTCACACGGCTAGGTTTTTTTTGTTTGTGTGTGCATTAAGTGTCTGATGCCAGATCCGAACTCAGGTCCTTCAGACTCCAGGGCCGGTGCTCTACTCACTGCACCACCTAGCCGCCCCCCAAATGATAACTTCTAACACAATGAATGCATCTTTGTGCATACCCAAAACTCTTCTTTTATGTGACAGTTTGCAGAAATCATTGCCCTAATATTGACATATAATCATATGAAAAGATCCATCATCTTCACTTAGAATACCCATTTTTTTCTTCCTCCTAATTACAGGTTTCACTCAATACTATTTGAAGTTCAGATTGGGGAAGAAGTAAAGAAGGATCCAGGTCTGAGGCAATAGTCAGAATAAGGCAAGGCAAGGAGAGAGTGATAGATGCTTTTGTAAATTCCATGGCTACCACTGGAGAATGAATTCATGCTTTGAGTTGTTCTAAAGAAGCTGGAAGAGATTCCTTACTGAAGATCAGGAAACCAACCATCAGTTCCTGCCCAAGATGGAGTGCTTCCCTATTACATACATGAGCTTTAAGTAATATACTGTTGAAAAGTGATGTTAACTTCTCTAACATAAAATCTTATAACCTGTGGCAGACAGAACTTATTGACTGGGACATAGGTGTTAAAGGGATGCCATTTTCATCTAATGCCCATGATAAAGAATAGCTTAGTTTTCCAGATGTCAATAGGCAAAGTTCTTCTTCTCCAGTCACATCAAGAAGAAAAGGCACATCTGTATGTCAAAAAGAAGAAAACAACGTGGGAAAAAATTATTTCCCAATTTAAAAAAAAGTTTCTATAGTTTAAAAAAAAAACAAATAAGAGGCAGTTTAGAGCTTACATTTGGGAGTAAAAACTTCACACATCTAGAATTTTACTTTACTTTACTAAGGACAAGCTTGGGTCAAAGAGCTACAAGTTTCCCTTTAGTTACTATTGTGAAATACTGAGATACAGTGTCTCAAACTGGGAGCACAGAGGACAGGTAAACACTTGGCTGTGCAAGCTAGAAAATATTATTATGCGATTTCTCTGGCACCAGTACTTCCTCTGTCAACACATATCATAATACCTCAAGAATTTAGTAGAGGGTCTTAAAAAATTGTGGCCACAGCAGTTTGAAAATACAAAGAGAAAATGCAATTTGAAATGAACTCACTGCTTCCTACTTCTCCACATGCAGGTACAGCTAGCTTATCACAGCTAAACTCTGCCTGTTCCAAAACAGTTTTGCTTTTCAGTGCAGTGTTGCTGGGTATAGGCAGATATATTTTGGCCAGTATGCTTGTCCTTTTACTTATTTCATAAATCTAAATATAAGACAAAGGAAATCACACAGGAAAGAATTTATAGCTGGAATCTTAACACAGAGCTGGACAAAACCTTAAGATCATCTAGACCAAAGGTTCTCAAACTTTTTGGTCTTGGGAACCTTTATACTCTTAAAAATTATTGACAACCCCACAGAGTTTTTGTTTGTGTGGGTTATAGATATTGCTATTTACTGCATTTAAAATTAAAACATCTTAGTACTATTGTGATAATAATTTTGACCATATGGATGTCCTGAAAAAGGCACCATGCTCCACTCTTGAGAACCACTGGTCAAGACCAAACCTTTTTTTAAGTAAGGAAACTGAGACCCCAAAAGTTAAAATGACTTGGCCAAGGTCACGCAGCTAATTGCTTGCTGTGCCAGAACTAGCACTCTGGTGTCCTAGTTGATAGTCAAGTGCTCTTTCTACAACGCCACATTGCTTTAGAACATTCCAGATACATGTTCATGAAAGAAGTATACTACTACATTCGTTTACCTGAAGCTTAAATCATTTCTGCATTGTACACTAAAAAACAAAACAAAACATTTGGACTTGAGCCTTTGAAAACATAGGTTTGAGTTTTGACTTTGTTGCTTAATAGCTTCATGACTTGGGGAAAATCACTTAACCTTTCTATGCCTCAGTTTCCTCTTCTTTAAAATGGAGATATTTGAAATATGAACCATGTAGTATTGTTGGGAGAATAAAATAAACAAATACATAAGGTGCTATATAAGTGTACATTGGATTAATGCTAATTAATGTTATTAATTATTAATGTTCAACAACCATTAATGTTGTAGAGATACATTGACCTTACACCTATACTAAACAGAACTTTCCAGTATTAAAATACCAGATGTTTTTTAACCTATACTAGCCATATATCTGCATCCAAAGATAAAAAGCTTGCCAATCATTTATTCATTCAATCAACAAGGATTTACTAAGAGTCTCCTCAGGCTGTGTGCTAGATCTAAAAAATTCACAGTCAACCCTCTCTTCTATCCCCAACTCCAATCCTTGCCCTCAAGGATTTTACATTCTATGGCAAGTCAACAGATGCTTAGTAAATGTTGACTGAAAAATGAATAATCATCCTTCATGCCTTCCTACATAATACAAATTAGGTCCTTAAAAAACTAAATTTAATTTAATAAATATTTATTGAATGTCTACCATATAAAAGGAAACTAAGTTTTTAAATAGCAAATAGTGGATCTGTATGCATACATTATGCCTCTACAGAAAAGCTGTGGATTATCAATACCCTGGATTATCAATGATTAGAGGGATTATCTGGGATGATAAGAGAGTGGTAGTTGGAATAAGGAAAATAAGCCCAGCATATGATTCAGCAAAGCAATTGAAACTTTAAAAGCCAAAGTAGAGGGATTTCAAAGAAATATTTTTTTCTGTTTATGACAAGTTCCTATGTCTTTTATTCTTCTTTCTCCTTCTCCCCCTAATTTAAGGTCTAATCCCTCTCCAATCATCAGTCCTTCCCAGTCAATCTCCATTCTTTCCCATTCCTCTTTTTATTTTCTTCCTTTGGCAAAAAACTCCTGAAGTTTATAGTTTATAGTGGGGGCAGATTTTTACTACACTTGTAACTGTTACAGTATTTGTATTCACACATAAAACAATGGCCTTCCTCCTCTGCTGTGGCTGAATAGTAATTGAATCATAGAACAAATGAAGCAGTTTATAAATAGCATGAGGAACTGCCGTACACTGCATATCAAATCAGTTTTTCCATATATAATGGTAAATAATAATTAACATTTATATATTATTTTATGTATATTATCTCATTTCATAAGAGGCTATTTTAATAAATATACCACAGTTATACTTACAGATCAGAATAAACTTGCATTATAAAAGAGATTATATATAAAGATGTCAAGAACAATTGTAGGGAGTAATTTTTAAAGTACATTTGTAAAAAGTAAAGTGTTGAAGAAATTGCAATGACATACCTCTAAACGAATAGTTTCAGGCCAGTTTATTAGCTGAATATTGAAAATCTGTTGAAACATGACTTTAAAATCCAGCTGCAGGGGAGATGCTGAAGTGCAAGAAACCTGTTTATCATTGTAAAATATTTTAACGAAATATTTAAGTTTTTGAACTCTGGCTCTCCTCCTTTGTTCATGCCTAAAAATTTAAAAGTAAATAAACATTTAATTCACCCCAGGAAAGTAAGATGGATGTAATAAAGTTCCTTTCAATATTTACCCTGACAACAACATATGACTGTCCTATCATTATAGGATGCACATTAGGTATTTTAAAAACCAAACATTGACTTGAATATAGGTTAGAATTTCTACTCTCTACTTCAGAACTTCAAGGATCTATGATGCCTTCAGAGTAGGTACAACCCAAGCCACCAATAACTTCTGGAATCATCACTTCCAGGACAAAGGTCTAGTGAGGATCCTTTCCAGATTTAGGCAGACTGGTTCTCTGGGACACACAGTCCACTACCCAACACATACTTGAAGCCTTTCTCCCCTGGTATATAAAACTTCTTCATTTCAATCAAATTGAGAGGAGGTCCATCTTAATTAGTTTTAAAAAAAAGTAAATTGGGTTTTATTGCTTCCAACAATATTCATTCATTCAAGTCATATCTTCCAGAGGCTATTTTAGTATTTGCCTAACAAATGCCTAAAAGATCAATGTAGAGAGAAAGGAATAGGATGAGCCATCAAGTTGGAATTCAAAAGGATTTTCTTACTTGGTTAAAAACATACACATACACATACACATACACGCACCCTATGAATTTATTTGACAAGAACCGACAGTAACACTCTGACAAGATGTGTAGTTCCATGACATAGTGCCTGGCACACTTGTTTTCTCATTTTTCAGTCGTGACTCTTCATTAATCCCTTTAGGGTTTTCTTGGCAAAGAAAATGGAGTGGTTTGCCATTTCCTATTTCAGCTCATTTTACAGATAAGGAAACTAAGGCAAACAAGATTAAGTGACTTGCCCACAGTCATATAGTTAGTAAATATTTTCTGAGGCTGGATTTGAACTCAGGAAGATGAGTCTTCCTCACTCCAGGCCCAGCACTCTATCCACTGTGCCACTACTGCCTCTTATTGTTGGAGAACTATTATTATTGACTGAATGTGTAAAGCATTTTTTCTCTTATAAATATACAATGAAGGCCATTATAAAAAACTGGTGGTGGAGGCAGCTAGGTGGCACAGTAAATAGAACACTGGCCCTGGAGTCAGGAGGACCTGCATTCAAATCCAGTCTCGGGCACTTAACATTGACTAGCTGTGTGACCTTGGATAAGTCATTTAACCCCAATTGCCCTGCCTTTCCCACTCCAAAAAAGCAAAAAAAAAAAACAAACAAAACTGGTGGGGGTCTTTTTGAGAATGAGAAGCTAGGGAAAAGAGAAGAGTGGTTCTCATTTACTGAGGGTATAACCTGTTTCTTATTTCAACTTTACTAATGACCTTAAGACTAAAGTGGAATTGAAGATGGAAAGAGTCTAGCGGAAAGTCTGTTAGAGGAAAGATTTTGGACAATGAAAGAGGAACTATCTCATTGTATACTTTGTTGAGTACATAAAAGCCAGGGATACTCAAGCTCTCATAAGGATAATCCAGACGTCATTATTACTTTGTTGTTGTTGTTGAGTCTTGTCCAACTCTGTGATCCAATTTGGGAGGTAGAATTTACCTCATGGAGTCCCTTTTTTCATTGTGCTTCACTATCAAAACAATGCCAATTATAACAGATGTCAGAGAGAACACCATCCCATGCTAGGGTCCCTCCCTACCACAATTCTGATGATACAGACCACCACTATTCTTTTCCCTCCCCAAGAGTTTCCTTTTTTCCCCATTTGCCTCAAAATCTCCTCCCTAGATCCATGCCCTCCCATTTCTCCTGGTACCACTTGCAGTTCCAAATCTGCCCTTCCTGAGGTAGGATAAGTGGACTTTCCAAGCAGTAATTCCCCCAAGCCACACCCAGCACAAGACCCCTATCTCCCCTTCCTAGACCATCTCTGTTTATCCACAGGAGCATTCATCAATGGAACCCTCTCCTACCACCAAAGAAAGGCCTCCTTTCTTCCCCCCTTTTTCAATTCCTCCCTCTTCCTCCTCACCATTCCCTTTCAGGCTCTTCTTTTGCTGAGACCACAGGGTTCACCTTCCTCTCACTGCTACCATTCAATTTTACCTGGGCACATTTCTACCCCTTCCTCCTCTCCCCTCTTTCACATACCCTTCCATGTTGTAAGGTAGTCCCATGCACACACACACAAAACAAAAAAACCCCAAATGCTGATTCATCTACAAGTAGGGTACTACCAGGTTCTGTCTATACTGTTCCCAGGCTCATCGCATCACTTATACCAATGGACTTCTGCCTTCACCCTTGTTTTCTTGTGTGCATTAAGAAAGAAGTCTCTTACTGGTCTCTGCTGTTACTCTGTCGTTGCTTCCATCCTTGGCTGCTGTATTTATTCAATCCTCCTACACTTCTGTTGTTTAGTGTTCAAGAAACAAATAATTTCTTCAGTTCTGGTTTTATTTCTAAAAATGTTTCGAACACCTCTTTATCACAGAGCATACATCTTATTTTCATTTATAGTTCAGTTCAGATTTACAAGGTGGTTCACCCTGAGCTGCGTCTTGAACTCTATTGCTCTTCAGAACACATTATTCCATTCCCTCCTACATTTTTCAGTGGGTGAAGAATAGTCCTGTTTTCAAATTTCCCCTCCTTTGTATGTGAAGGTGTTTCTCTTGATTTCTTGCAAAACCTGTTTTTTAATTGAATTGTTAAGTTTAACCATTCTGTGACATGGAATTTGGCAGCCTCAGTTTTGTTTGTTTGTTTTTTTCCTGAAAGCAGCATGTGAATTCTTTCAATTGATATTTTATTTTCTATATTCTGAAGTTCTGAGCAGTTCTCCTATTTTTTTTCATCCAATCATGTTTTTCTGGGAGACAGATGATCTTTAGGTTGTATCTACACAGCCTGTCTTCAAGATGAGTATGTTTTGCTTACAGAATGAGCACATATTCCTTTAATATCACTGCTTATTTATCTTCTAGATTCTCCTTCACTTCTGCATATTTGCATTCCAAATCTATTGTTCTCTGTTTAGTTTCTTTGGTGAGACTTACCATGGCAGATTCTAGTCTTTCTATCCTATTTTTTCCATGTAGGCCATAAATTAGGCTCTCATAATTCTCATTTCTTTTTTTGAAGTACTCAGAAACAGTCTGTTGTAGTTCCATATTCTTCTCACATTCCACAGGGCCCTCTCTCTCTCACCAAATGTTGGATCATTTTCCTTTGGTTGAAATATTTATTCACAGAAGCCTGAACTCATTTACTAGATCTGGAGGTTATATTTTCTTGTGTTGTTAATGTTTTCTCTGCTGATTTATCTGCTGATGTTCAAGGTCTTTGAGTTGCATCTTCCTTAGATCTTGGTAATTTAAATTTACACTGTCCCCTCCCCCACTCTTTGATTTCCCCCTATTATTTATTTTCTAACTCTCTCTCTTCTAATGGTGGTTTCCTTGAGGGTTAGATCTCAGCAACTCAGCCTTCCTCTCACCCTAGGCAAATCATAATTCACCAGCTGAGGTCTTTCTCCCAAAGTGACTTTGGGGTAGACAGAAATGGCCCTAGCTAGATGCTGAGTTCTTTCCCTTAGGTTTAGTGGAGGGCTACATAGACACTAACCCTCACCCCAAACACACACACACACAATGTCCTTTCCCAGTTTCCTGTCCTGTTTCCTTTGTTCCTTAGTCCTCTGGCAATTCAAATTGCTGCTGTACCAGCATACAGGCTTTCTGTCCTGCACCAGAGCTGTTCTATGCGGTTGTTTCCTGTGGTACTGGCTGTCATAGCTTCTGTAGCCTGGAGCTGTGGTCTCCATGGTGCTGGAAAGAGGTCAGATCAAAGAACAGAGGAAGATTCACTTATGTAGCATCTGAATCTCTGTTCTCAGCATCTGTTACTTTTCACTCTATCAGTCCCAGCTAGAAGTTTTACTTCTTTCTCAATTCCTCTTAACTTGTTTTTGGCAGCCAGCAAGTTAACTGAACTGCTAATATATTTTCTGCCAGACCAGGTACCACCTCGATCACTTCTCCAAGTAGTGCCTTCCTTCTTCTAGTCTGAAGTTTCCATTACCTGGATAAGACTTCCTGCACTACTTGAGATAGCACTACATGGGAATTCAAAGTCTTGGCCTACCTACAATCAGGCCTGTTTTGGAGGATCTGAGGCCTCAAGGTAAATGTATTTTCTAATTGGGTAAGTTTGTTCTTGCTGAATAGAACACTGGGAAATATTGGTCTTCCCCATTCTGTCCCTTGTTCCATACAAAAATAGGGGGGATGGAAAGTTGGAGATGGGTAGAAGTGAAACCACAGAATGTGATTTGCCTTAAATTCTAAACAACCTTCAGGATGACCTAACTTAGCCTTCTCTTAGCCTACTTCTTACACTCTGGAGATCATGACATCAGAGGGTCCAGTTCCAGAGTCCCCTCATGCTTAATCCTTTCTCTGCTACCTGTTTGCCATTTAACTAAACTGTGAAGGAAAAGTGCACGGAGGAAAGGAAGAAGACCAGAAATTTAAAAGGAATGGAGGGCAATTCAAGGAAGCATAATTATACTTCATAACTACACTCAGATGGCTGCAAACCATGAGGGTTCTGGGCAACTACTTCAGTTTGCTTTGTTCTTTGTAAATCTAAAAGGATTAGGGTGTTAAATAGATAAAAATTATGTGAATATACTGTTGAAGAGTTAGGAATGGAAAGTTATGGTAGAGGGGAGAAGTCATAGACTGACAAAACTTTTCCCAGTACCTCTTATGAGGGATCTTTTCTAGAGGAGGTAGGAAGTTTTTAACCAGTAATGATAGTTTAGTGTCATTTTTTCCTGTACTTTATTCATCAACAGTCTGAGCATAGTAAAAAATCCCAGCAACAACAGCATACTAAAAGAGTGGAATAGGATATGGAAAAATAACCTAATTAGTTCTGAGAATAAAAGAAATATTATATAATAAACTTAATCATACAAATTAGCTTACACAGAACACTCGTACAAGTTTGTTACTTCTGCAGTCAAAGAAAGATGTGGTATTAAAGTGTGTTGTTTTATCCTTTCAAATTCTCTTTCTTCAAACTTTGTTGTTAAATATGAAAGATCCTGAAAATCAGTAAACAAAGTTTTCATAATTTATAATATATGATCATAGTTTTTCTATTATGATGACTTTTCTATTTTAATTTCCTGGATTCAAGAATGAAGTATTTAAAATTACATTTCTCATGATCTACAATATTTATTTTAGATATCATTACTTTCCTCTACTAGCCAACAATAAACCATTTTGCCTAGTGAAACTGAAAGTTTAATTTAACTTCTTTTAAAACATAAGTACCTCCTGCTTTTCCCCAATCTTAGAGTCTTCTCCTTTGGACTTTGTCTCTGTTTCAGACACTTTTGTTAGTTCTTCTTGTTCATCAATTATATTCATTTTTAACCTAGTTGAGCATAAATAAAAATATTTAAAATATTCTAACTAGAAAAAGTACTTAAGTTTTTAGAGACTTACAAACAAATATTTTATAAAAAATAGTTGTATGTCTCATGTAAATAATATCACAGCTAACTAGCATCTATCTAATACTTTAAAGTTTGCAAAGTTCTTCATTTATTATCTTACTAGTGTTTCACAAAAATTGTGAGGAGATGCTTCAAGTATCTTTGTAGACAAAAAGCTTAGATTTGGTGAAATTACATGACTGTCCTATAGTCCTAAGGCTAGTAAATTTCAAGTTAGAATTCATATCCAAGTCTCTTGCACCAGCCCTTTTTCTGCTGTGCCACAATGAATATGATATACTTATTGGACAGAGTCTATATAAGATGGCTCTTTCTATTTAGACATTTTAACATGAGTATTAAAAGAAGCCAGTGTAGAGTAATGAGAAGAGTATTGGATTAAGAATCAAATGAGTCTTGGGGCCTATTTCTAACACTTATGAACTATATGTGACTATGGGTAAATCACTTCATCTTCCTGAAACTCAGTTTCTTCATCCTTAAAATGGGGATAATAGTTATAATACTAACCTCACCGGTTTATTGTGAGAGTCAAATACAAATGTATATTTAATTTACATAAAGCGTTTTGCTAACATTAAATTGTTATGTAAATTATAAGTTATTATTATTGTTAATAATAGTTCTAATATAAGGAATGGTTACTAATCCACAGAATATAACAGCTTATAGGTAAATATAAGCAATGTTCCTTCCTAAAATTTTTAAATTTTGAGCAGGCAGCTAACTATTACATGAGAAAAAGGAAACTATAACAATGAAATAACACAGGAAGTCTTTAGTATTAATATATAATTAATGACATGCATTATGGAGTTACATGGAAACTAGGTATAATAAAAGTTTGAGGAAAAAAGATTATTTAGGAAGTATTTTACTTAATGGTATAGAGAAAGGCTTCCTTAGCGGTCTGGTAATTCATTAGATAGATTAAACTGAACTTCTGAGGGAGTCAGTTCAATAACAGCATAGCTACAGGCAATTAGAATATTTAGAAACCATAATAAAGCTACTAAA
Organism: Gymnobelideus leadbeateri; assembly: GCA_011680675.1. NCBI lineage: Eukaryota > Metazoa > Chordata > Mammalia > Diprotodontia > Petauridae > Gymnobelideus > Gymnobelideus leadbeateri. Next base: position 113,686 of record WOXC01000912.1, read on the forward strand.
TTGTGGGGAATCTTCAGAGACCCCAAGATGATTTCCAAAAACAAAATCCTGAGAAACATACTTTGGCCCACATTGTCCCCAGGAGTTTCACTTCAGGACTAAGCAGATCCCAAAGAGATCCCTCAAATAAGTGGCTGGTTAGTTCCAAAATCCTTTAAAACGAATTGGGATTTGTGGAGGAAGTATATCTAGAATCTTCCCCCCCCATTACCCTTGGCCTTGGGTTGACCTAGTACTTAGATGGTTGCCTGGAATGGTTAAGACGCCAAAGAACACTTAACAACTCTCTCTATACCACATTAGGATTTAACAGATTAATAGATAGTGGAAAGGAGAGTGCTTTAAGCCATCAGGCATCAGGTTGTTAAGGACAATGAACATAATCCTTGATGTTAGTGTCTTCCTTTCAAGTCATCTCTTATTTATCCCGTATGCATCTTGCTTAAACAAAGCTGTTCACACTGTCTCTCCCACAGGATGTGAGCTCCTTGAGGGCAGGACTGCTTTTTGCCTTTATTTGCATCCTCAGTGCTTAGCCCAGTGACTGATACATAATAGATGTTCAATAAATGCTACTTGACTCACTTTTACCTTGATAGAACAACCTAGCACTAGTTCAATGCCACTGATGCCAGAGACAGACACTGAAGGAAATGCCATGCCCCTAAAGAAGTCAGGTGACTACTGCTGACTCATTTTTCTAGAATTCTTCCCTTAAAGTTCTTAAATGAGGGAAAGATGGGAAAGTGATAAAAGATCCAACTAGCCCTCCATCACCATCACAACAAAGAATGCATCAGTATGCCAAGGGTTTTTCTCTCCATTGCCTTCACTGAAACCGTGGATCTAACTTGAGTGGATCCCGCGTCATTATAAGAACTATGAAGGCAGATGTGATAGTCACTCACCTCTGAAACTGCAACTTTATAGGTGTGCTTATAAATCCTTGCCGCTGGCGCAGAACCTTAATTTGTTTCCATGTCTTCAGCATATTATGTAGGAAAGAGATATCCTTTTTCTGTTCCAAGTCATAGAGCTGCTTTGTATTACTATAGTGATAATAATATTAAGAATAATAAGAATTAGTCTTATTTACCAACCCTACAGGAGACTTCTAGAAAGGAAAGGTGCCAGAAGGTAAGGAGGAATACTGACAGAAGAAGTGGGAGCGCCTTCATGCTTTTTTTCAGAAGACCTTCCCCTAAATGTATGTAATGACCAGCTGGTGCTTCACAAACTTACAGAGAGAAAAGTGACCAAATGTGAACCCAGAAATGCCAAAATCCTGCTCTAATTTTTTTCTTGTACTTTTTTGTTGCACTTTGTTACCCAATCATTTCTTCAAACCTAGGGGAAAAAGTTAGACCATGTCAAACCTGAAAAGCCCATGATTGCCCTCAAGAGTTCAAATCTTCCTATTAATCTAAAGGACCTGGGACAGGGGAAGTGGATTAGATCTAGGGAACTTACAGTGATCCATTCCAGTAAAATTCTCAGAATGGCTGATTTACCCCATAGATGAAGGCCCCCAGAACCACTCCTAAATACTTGGGACAGCAGCAGGAATACCTAAGATACTCTGAGATCTGAGATATGGATGAGTGGCCAAAATGTCCATTTTGAGAAAAGAGCACATACGATACCATCCATGACTTATTAGCATTTCACAAGACCACCAAATTTCTATAAAGTACCGTAGTGAAATTTCTCTAAAACACCCCGTGCAAATCTTAGTTGGATTTCTGTTTGATGCAAATAAATAGAACCTTTGTAGTGTCCTTATATACCAAGCCTTGATCATACAACCTCCCACCCATGCCACACCTTATTCAGACCTTTTCCTTAGGCCTTTCCCTCTCCTTGAACAAAACTCTACTCTATAATGTTCCTGATAAGTACTCTCATCTAGTCTTTCTACTACCTCCTGAGGCAGCCAATTCCACTCTGGGATAATTCTGGGAAGTTTTTCTGGGAAGTGGGTAACTACAATATTGTTGATTTGTGTATGTACCCTTGTTCAGTATGGGCAGAAGGAAAAGTAAAATGTCCACAAGAAAGAAAAAAAAATCCTAACTACTGAAACCTTTCCAGGCACAATAGGTGGTCTGAGCAATGCAGAAGAGTCTTTATTGATTCATACTGTTATAGCTTTCCAAAATCAAAGAAATAGAAGGTGGATACATACTAGGACTTGACAAAACAAACTTAGCCGTTTAGGAGGGGCTGGGCTGGCTTCTCATTGTCTTCTAGTATAGAGAATTTGAAAGGAAATTCCTTTACCAAGGGACAGAACCCAGAGTCACTAGGTAAATAGTCATATCCAAAGGGAGGCCAAAGGGAAGAGTAGCATGGCACCCAGGAGAATGAGTAATTAGTCCCTTGCATACCACTCTAGTATCTCCTACCCTCTCCCTTGCCATTATGTCCACTCCTGCTATAACTGTATGACTTACATCAAGTATAAATCTGCCTCTCTATAACATCTATCCAATTTCTCTTAGTTTTGTCCTATGAGAACAAGTAGAAAAAGCTGAATCCTTCTTCCACATGACATCTTTAAAATACTCAAAGATAATTCTTCCTAAGTCTTCTCTCCTCTAGACTAAACATTTCCAGTTTCTTCACCTTATCCTCATGTTGTATGACTGGAGACCCTTCACCATCAGACCAACATACCAAATGTGTACAGATAATACTGCAAATGTGGTCTGAATAGATCAGCATAGGTCAGCATACAGCTGAACTCTCACCATCCTGGTTCTAAAAATTATACATCTCGATACAGCCTAAGGTCACACTAGATTTTTTTTGCTATCATATCACATTGCTGACTGATATTGATCTTGAAGTCCCCTAAAACCCTACATGAAAGGCTTACAGTGGGTAACACTATGGTGACACTGAGGGTGATGCAAAGTTTGAATATGCCCTCATGGAGCTTAGAGAGCTTAGAAGTGCTGGATGATGGAGGAGAAGCTTCCTATATGCTTGACTCCCAAAACCTCTGGAAAAAAGAACATAAAATATAAATTCATGATTCAGCAGTGGATGTCTTAGATTCATGAGACTCTAGAACCATACCCATCATGAAGAACACCATCACCATTGCTAGAATTCCAAACTACTAGGACTCAATACAATTAAATGATATAGGATTCTAAGACCAAGAAACACCAAACAGATTTAAAATAACTCAGTATCTCCTAGTTGACCCAAAACCAAGTCCAAGTTCCACACGTAGCTTGTCTTCTGATACCCCATTATGCCTCATTTCCTACTACACTGGGATAAAGTGCCAACTCTTGAGTCCAGCCCAGGCCTGGGGACCAAATCACCAGATATTTACTGATAGATACTTGACCTGTTTTTCTTAGCTGCCTAAAAAGAGAAGTCACTGAAGGTGATGCCACTACTATAGAGGCCTGAAATCAACTGATTCTCCCCTGTCCTACAGCTAGCTAACTCCTATCATCTGTGAGAGTTATCATTTACTGAGGCAAAAACAAAGACAAAACATTTTTCTTATTAAATATATTTCCCTGCAGGCTCACTCTGCCTCATCTCTCTATCAGTTGCTTGTCCCTTGTGGGTAACTACACTGAGGTCATTCCAGTGATGCCTGGAAATGTCAGATCATCATAAGTCTCAGCCACATTGTTCCCTTCCCTTTTGGCTCACTCTCTGGGTTGCAACCCTTATACACAAAGTACTTGATCAGGTACCTTTCCCCACCATGCTTTCCAATTTCTAATGTGTCATCTTCCCCCATGAGACCATAAGGATTGAGAGTACAGACTATCTTTTCTTCTTTTTATTAGTACAGTGCCCAGTACATAGTAAATGCTTAATAAATGTTCTCTATCTAGTTAGCTATCTACCTCTCCCTACACTTTAATCCTCTCTTGCAGCCCTCCCTTTTCACAGTGTCCTCTAGAACCATTGCTCTATGATAAACAAGATCTTCTTCATGTTGGGTCATTTTCTTTCATATTCTTTCCATCTCCTGAGTCTTACAAAAATATGGCTCTCTCTTAAAGATATTGCATCTGTGACTATCCTTTCTAGAGTGAGGGGTTCCTGCTCTGTGTCCTCAGATACACTGGGCCAAGAAGAGAAGTCAGCAGACTCCCTGCTAACCACTTCCACTTCCAGACACTCCCTGTGCTATTGTAATTCTTCAAACCTCTTCAACTTTGAGGTTCATCTGCTCCATGCATCTTTATCACTCTGTATAGATTTTTACCTTGGAAACCTCAAAGAACCTTGTAAATGTCTAGTTATTATTATTAAGGATCAATTACTGAAAGTATACCTTATTTGCCAGTTATAGTCTTGCAGAGATTTTTGGGTGAGCTGGTTTATTTTCAGATTATAGCTTGCTACTTCTGTTAGTGCTTGAAGCTATAATAAAGAGAAAAAACTGTTTTGAGTATATTTTGTATATAGATGTGTCTAGTAACTTCACTCCAAATCATATGACAACATGTGTAGAAGGAGTGGACACAAAGATACAAATTTTACATATATTTATTGGGGGGAGTTATAATAATAGAATCATAGATCTAGAATCAGAAAGGTCCTTGGAGATAATTTAGCCCAACCTTCCCATTTTAGAGATGATATAACTGAAGCTCAGAGATTTTAATTGACTTGCCCAAGTCCATACAGAAGGGTAAGTAGAGAAATTGGGATCTGAATTCAAGTGTGGTGGCTCTAAAATCAGTAGTTCCAGTTCAATGTTCTTCCAAGTTGATAGGTCTCTAATTACTTATTTACCTAATTGGATTAGAGATGCCTTGAAATCAAAGATTTACTTTCTTGTATCTCCCTTAGCAGTTTGCACAGGGCTTTGAACACAGCAGGCACTCAATCAATAAACTTGTACTAAGCACCACCTATATGTCAAGCATTGTGCTTCGTACTGGGGATACAAAAAGAAACAAAAGACATTTCTTGCCCTCACAATCTAACAGAGGAGACAACAACCAAACAAATACATATAAACTATATATGGAATAAATAGGAAATAATTAACAGAGGGGAAGTTAGAGTTAAGAAGACTTAGGAAAGGTTTCCAGTAAGAGAAGGAATTTTAGTTGGGACATAAAGTCAGGGAAGTCAGTAGGCTGAGAAGAGGGATATCATTCCAGGAATGCATGAAAGTCAAATGTGCCCAAAACTGAGAGCTGGCGTTTCTTGTTGATGAAATGGCCGGGAAGTCAGTGCCACTGGATCAAAGAGTATTTATTAGAGAGTAAAGTGTAAAAAACCTAGAAATATAGGAGAGGGCTAGGTTATGAGGGGCTTTGAATGCCAAACATAAGATTTTATATTTGATCCTAAGGTGATATGGAGCTATTGGACTTTACTGAGTAGGGGTGAGTCAGACCTGAACATTAGAAAAATTAATCCAGCAGCCAAACCTTTCCATGCTTCAATACAGCCCCAGATAAGCAGTCATCCTCCAGTGGCCAGACCCCACCCCCAACCCTACAAGCTTCAGTATAGCCATGGGGAAATGCAGAAAAATTCTACCTGGCCTCAGCACATGCCAGACACCACCACCAGGACCCCAGCTGTGCACCATGTAAGCTACCAGACCCTTACAACCTCAAGCTGCCAGCACCTGAGGCCCCAGTGCATAAAGTCAGTGACCAGGCCCCTGGCCCCCAGCACAAGAAGCTTGGGACAGTGGCCCCTGTGCTTCAGTAGGAGGGCTCAACTTTAAAAGTCAGGAATTAGGCAAACATCATGACCAAAAAGCAGAAACAGATACTGACCATAGATACTTATTATGGGGACATGGAAGATCAAGGCAGAAATTCAGAAGAGGACAACATTGTTAAAACACCTACATCCCAAACGTTAAAGGGGAATATGAACTGGTCTCAAGCCCCAAAAACCTTGTTGGAAGAGCTCAAGAAGGATTTTAAAAGTTAAATAAGAGAGGTCGAAGGAAAATTGGGAAAAGAAAAGAGATATATGCAAGAGAGAGTCAACAGCTTGGAAAAGGAAGGACAAAAATTGACTATAGAAAATAATTCCTTAAAAAAATGCAATTGGCCAAATGGGAAAAAAGTCCACTGAAGAAAACAACCCCTTAAATAAGTAGAATTGGCCAAATGGAAAAGGAGGCACAAAAAATCACTGAAGAATTCCTTAAAAAAATAGAATTGGGGGGCAGCTAGGTGGCACAGTGAATAGAGCACTGGCCCTGGAGTCAGGAGGACCTGAGTTTAAATCCAGCCTCAGACACTTAACACAAAAACTAGCTATGTGACCTTGGGCAAGTCACTTAACACCAATTGCCCTACCTTCCCCCCTCCAAAAAGAAAAAATAAAAAGTAGAATTGGCCAAATGGAAAGGGAAGCACAAAAGCTAACTGAAGAAAACAATTCATTAAAAATTAGAATCGGGCAGGTAGAAGCTAATGACTCTATGAGACATCAAGAATCAATCAAATAAAAGCAAATGAATGAAAAAATAGAACAAAATGTAAAATACCTCACTGGAAAAACAAGTGACCTGAAAAATAGATACAGGAGAGATAATTTAAGAATTATTGGTCTATCTTAAAGCCACTATCAAAAAAAGAGCTGGACAGCATCTTTCAAGAAATTATCAAGGAAAATTGCCCTGAGATCTGTAGCAGCAAGCACCCCAATATCCCCAGGGTGACTGCCAACACAGGTTCTTAGATCTGCTTTTCAAAAGGAAAGCAACTCAAAATGGGTTAACAAGCTTACTTTAATCAAACAAACATACATTACCTAGTTCAGGGGAAAAAGGTCAGCACCCCGAACTTCAGAGTTACAGAACTTACAGATCAAACAGACAGGCTTCCAAACTGTCCCACCATTATATCAATACCAAATCACAGTTACCAGAGAGGGAAGCATCAACATCTGGGTTTTCAAAGCCGGGGGGCTCTCAACAACGGCTTCCCAGAGTCTCATCTGGTCAAATCACACAACACTTCTCAAAGTGAGCCCCAAAGCTAAGCTTCTCATCAGGGTTTATATAGTCTTCTCCTGGCTCAGAGAATGTAACAACCTCCTTGACCCATTGCCCAATCACAAAGTATCAAGGTGTGGGCTTTCCTGAAAAACAAGCCTCCCACCACAGGCTCCAGGTGCACTTAAGCTAGGGGCAGGGAAGATCTTTAAATCTGCATTTCCATTACAAGATCCAAGGACCAGAGGGTAAAATAATCACTGAAAGAACCCACCAATCACCTCCTAAAAGATATCCCAAAATGAAAATGCCAAGGAATATTGTAGCCAAATTCCAGAATTATCAAGTCAAAGAGAAAATACTGCAAGCAATCAGAAAGAAACAATTTAATTATTGTGGAACCACAATCAGGATTATGTAGGGCCTTGCAGGTTCTACATTAAAAGATTGGTAGAATATTCCCTAAGGCAAAGGAGCTTGGATTACAACCAAGGATCAATTACCCAGCAAAATTGAGCATAATCTTTGAGGGAAGGAGAAGGACATTCAGTGAAACAGGAAACTTCCACATTTTCCTGATGAAAAATCTAGAATTGAACAGAAAATTTAATCTTCAAATACAAGACTCAAGAGAAGTATAAAAAGGTAAACAGGAAAAGAAAAAAAACATGTTATTCAATAAGGTTAAACTATTTACATCCCTACATGGGAAGATGATACTTGTAACTGTAGAGAACTATATCTTTATTATAAAATTTAGAAGGGGACAGAGGGTGTGGACATAAGCTAACTTTGATGTGATGATAAAAAAAATTAAGGGGCAAAAAAAAGATTGTACTTGGATAAGAAGAAAGGAAAAGGCAGAAAAGGGTAAATTACATCACATAAAAGGGCACAAAGAACTACTGCAGTACAGGGAAAGAGGGAGGGAGATGAGTATTGTTTGAACCTTACTCTCATCAGATTTTGCTCAAAGAGGGAATATCATATATACTCAATTGGGGACAGAAATCTATCTTACCCTATAAGAAGTAGGAGGAGAAAGGGAGAGTGTTGATATAAAGGAGGGCAGATTCAGGGAGGTGGTGGCCAGAAGCAAAACACAGGTGAGGAAGAAAATGGAAAAAGGAGAGAAAAAAAACCACAAACAGGGGAAAAATAGGATGGAAAGAAAGAGTAATCATAACTGTGAACGGAAACAGATAGTAGAGTGGATGAAAAACTACAATCCTACAATATGTTGTTTACAAAAAACACATTTGAAGCAGAGATAGACACAGGGTAAAGGTAAAAGGTTGGAATAGAATATATTATGCTTCAGCTGAAGTAAAAAAAATCAGGTGTAACAATACTGATCTCAGACAAATCAAAAGCAAAATTCAATCAGATTAAAAGGGATAAGAAAGGAAATTACATCCTGCTAAAAGGTACCATAGACAATGAAGTAATAGAAACATTAAACATATATGCACCAAGTAATATAGCATCCAAATTCTTAGAGGAAAAGTTAAGTGAGTTACAGGAAGAAATAGAGAGCAAAACTATACTAGTGGGGGACCTCAACCTTCCCTCTCAGAACTAGATATATCTAACCACAAAATAAACAAGAAAGGAATTAAGGAGGTGAATAGAATCTTAGAAAACTTGACTATGGCCTCTGGAGAGAACTGAATGGGGACAGAAAGGAATATACCTTTATCTCAGTGGTATGTGGTACATACACAAAAACTGACCACGTACCAGGGCATAAAACGTCACAATACAATGCAGAAAGGCAGAAATATTAAATGCATCCTTTTCAGACTATGATGCAGTAAAAATTGTAATAAAAGGTCATGGAAAGATAGACTAAAAATTAATTGGAAACCAAAGCACCTAATCCTAAAGAACAAGTGGGTCAAACAACAAATCATAGAAACAATCAATAACTTCATTCAAAAGAATGACAATAATGAGGCAACATACCAAAACTTATGGGATGTAGCCAAAGCAGTTCTTAGAGGAAATCTTATTTCTCTCAATGTTTACATGAATAAAATAACAAGGAGATAACTGAATTGGGCATGTAACTCAAAAAGTCAGAAAAAGAACAAATTAAAATCCTCAATTAAATACCAAATTAGAAATTCTAAAAACCAAGAGAGATTAATAAAATTGAAATTAAGAAAACTATTGAACTAATAAAACTAAAATCTGGCTTTATGAAAAAAACAATAAAATAGATAAACCTTTGGTTAATTTGGTTTGAAAAAAGAAAGAAAATCAAATTACCAGTATAAAAAATGAAAAGAGTAATTCATCATCAATGAGGAGGAAATTAGAATGATAATTAGGAGCTATTTTGGCCAACTATATGCCAATAAATTTGACGATCTTAGTTAAAATGGATAACTATTTACAAAAATATAAATTGCCCAGATTAACAGAAGAGGAAATAAAATTCTTAAATAACCCCATTTCAGAAAAAGAAATTGAATAAGCCATAAACTCCCTAAGAAAAAATTTCTAGGGCTAGATGGATTTACAAGTGAATTCTATCAAACATTTAAAAAACAATTAATTTCAATACTTGTATGAACTATATGAGAAAATAGGTGAAGAAGGAGTCCTATCAAATTCTTTTTATGATACAAATATGGTGCTGATACCTAGGAAGAGCCAAAACAGAAAAAAAAATTATAGACCAATTTCCCTAATGAATATAGATGCAAAAATTTTAAATAAAATTTTAGCAAAGAGATTACAGCAATTTATTATGATGATAACACACTATAAACAGGTAGGATTTATACTAGGAATGCAGGGCTAGTTCAATATTAGGAAAATTATCAGCATAATGGCCACATCAATAATAAAACCAACAGAAATCAAATGATTATCTCAATAGATGCAGAAAAAGCTTTTAACAAAATATAACACTATCAAAAACACTAGAGAGCATAGGAATAAATGGAGTCTTCCTTAAAATGATAAGTAACATCTATCTAAAACCATCGGCAAAAATTATACGTAATGAGGATAAGCTAGAATCATTTCCAATAAGATTGAGGGTGAAACAAGGATGTCCATTATCACCACCGTTATTCAATATTGTACTAAAAATATTAGCTTTAGCAATAAGAGGGGGAAAAAAGAAGGAATTAGAATAGGAAAAGAAGAAACAAAGTTATCACTCTTTGCAGATGATATGATAGAGAATCCTAGAGAATCAACTAAAAAACTACTTCAAATAATTAACAACTTCAGCAAAGTTGCAGGATATAAAATAAACCCACATAAATCATCAACATTTCTATATATTACTAACAAAGTCCAATAGCAAGAAATAGAAAGAGAAATTCCTTTTAAAGTTACTATAAACAATATAAAATATTTGGGAGTCTACCTGTCAATACAAATCTAGGAACTATATGAACACAATTAAATTTAACACTTTTTACAAAAATAAAGTCAGATATAAATAACTGGAAAAATAAGTTGCTCACGGGTAGGCTGAGCTAATATAATAAAAATGATAATTCTACCTAAATTAACTTACTTATTCAGTGCCATCTCAATCAAACTACTAAAAAAATTTATAGAGAAAACAATAATAACAAAATTCATCTGGAAGAACAAAAAGTCCAGAATATTAAGGGAATTAATGAAAAGAAACGCAAGGGAAGGTGATCCAGCCATACCAGATCTTCGATTGTATTATAAAACAGCAATTATCAAAACTACTTAGTACTGGTTAAGAAACCGAATGGAAGATCAGTGGAATAGGTTAGGTATACAAGATAGAGTGGTCAATGACTATAGTAATCCACTGTCTATTTTTATCATTATTTCTTTGTCCTCTATACGTTCTATTAATATTTAACATTTATCACTTTCTCATTTGTCCATATTTGGTCTGTTCTTTAAAATACTTTGCTTTGTTCCCTATACTACCTAATTCTTTTTTTTTTTTTTTAAGCAATTGGGGTTAAGTAACTTGCTCAAGGTTACACAGCTAGTCATTATTTTATGCGTGGGTGCTCATTTTCTGAGGCCGGATCTGATCTTGGGTCATCCCAACTCCAAGGCCAGCGCTCTTACCCACTGCGCCACCTAGCCGCCCCTTTAGGGCAATTGGGGTTAAGTAACTTGCCCAAGGTTACATGGCTAGGTTTTTTTTTTGTTTGTTTGTTTGTGTGGATTAAGTGTCAGAGGCTGGCTCCGAACTCAGGTCCTTCTGACTCCAGGGCCGGCGCTCTATTCACTGCGCCACCTAGCCGCCCCTATACTACCTAATTCTTAACAATTAGTTTTAGTCCTTTAATTTTATATATTTTTAAGCATGCCCTCTTTCTGGCATACTAAAAGGTCTCCCATCTACTCACCACCCTTATTAATAATTTTTAATATCTTTCTACTCTAATACACATTACTGTAACCCAAGGAATTATAGAAGTGGTAAGGGCAATACTAAGTAGCTCTCTGAAGACAGAGTTAGGGTCCACTGCTATTGTGACATTTCCATAGCAACACTGGACCACTATGACCTCAGACTGCTGCCTGGAAGCTTATCCTCCTGTTGAACCAGTATTCATCATCTTCACATATTCCTGTGTCCTGTGGCTCCCCCTACTTGTCAATCAGCATGAAGCTAGCCAGTTAAAACTGACCTGATGGTGACGGTCAGCCATCCAATGATGCCAACAGGAAGCTAAAGAGGAGTAGTCTCTTACAATTCTCCTACATTTCTCCATAATTATCCCTGGGTATTTATTAACCCATATGTCTTCCTCATCCCAATTTCTTTTCTTTTACAAAATTAATTTCTATCCTAATTGCCATTTCATAATCAGAAAAAGTGTTAATTGATACCTTTATGTGATTATCTTATCATTTTCATGCAAGTACTTTTGAAAACCTTAAAGTGCTACATAAATGTTATCTATTATTTTCTTATATAATAGCTACTTTCTTAGTTTCTTGAATATTATGGGAAAGCTTTTGGCAGTTGAAGTAATTTGAAGCTGAGGACACAGAAACTTAAAATTACTTATTTAGTCACAAAAATGGGACAGTGGATAGAATGTTGGTCCCAGAGTCTGGAAGATGCAAGTTCAAGTCCAGCTATAGACACTTAACTAGTTGTGTGACTCTGGGCAAGTCACTTAACCTCTGGTTGCCTCAGTAGCCCCAATGTCAAATGGGGGATATAAGAAGAGAAACTATCTCCTGGGGGTGCTGTGAGGACCAAGTAAAAAATAACTACAAACAGTCTGGCACACAGTAAGTACTATACGAATGTTATTATTATTGTTATTATTATCATTATCATTATTTTTGTTTGTTTGTTTTTTTGTTTTTGGAGGGCAATTGGGGTTAAGTAACTTGCCCAAGGTCACACAGCTAGGTTTTTTTTGTTTATGTGTGTTAAGTGTCTGAGGCCGGGTCCGAACTCAGGTCCTTCTGACTCCAGGGCCGATGCTCTACTCACTGCGCCACCTAGCCACCCCCCTATCATTATCATTATTAAGATAAGAAGATTTCTCTTTAAGCTAGATAAATCCTGAAAATTTTCCTCTGTTCCTATAGCATAGTGGTACTTCTTTCTTTGGAGGGTATACTTCATCTTTTATTTTTTCCAATTACCTACATCTTCCATGAGACTCTGACAGATTTAAAATTAGAAATCATGATGCTAGAAGAGACCATGTGATTAATGCCTGGCACATTTCATTACATATCATAATCACTTAAACTGTTTTAATTGAAAAAAAAAAACCACTAAACTGAATACTGTGTAATTACAATGACCAGATGTAGCCTTGGAGAAGAATTAACAAAAAGTACTTTCTTCTTCTGTTTACGGAGTTAGAAGACTATGCTTAAGGCTCAGATATTCTCAGACACAATAGGTTGATTAGCTTTGTTGAACTGCTTTTTTAAATCTTTCCTTAAAAAAAAATCTTGGTTATATGGGATGGCTTGCTGGGTGGAAAGATTGGGGGCAGAGGAAGAGGGATATATTTAGAAATGAAGGGGAGGTAAAAATAAAAGAGCAAGATAAAGATTTTTTTAAAATGATTGATGAATCTGGCACTTCTTATCTAAAATCTTTCTACATGGAGGAGGTAGGAGGAAAACTGGTCAATAAAGACCCACAAGAAAACTTGATAAACCTGTTTCCAGAAAGGCAGGATGATCTCTCCCTCCAAATATCAGAGCATATCCAAGTATATGTGGACATTAAAGAAGGCTCAAACAAACAAAACCTATGGGCATATAAAAGACTCAAACTAACAAAATCTATCTCACCCTTCATAATTTTCAACTGAAGAGGAAGAAGAAATGCTATAAGCCTCCAGATGGCAGTAGTAGTGATGATAGCTGTCACCAGCAGCCTACTCTCCTCAACTTTAGAACCCTGAGGGAAGAAGCAGACAAGTTCTGGGGATCCCACCTACTAGCTAAAGAAAGTCGGCTTATAGCTTATATGTTTGATCTACATTTCTTTAATTCTTCCACTCTGTTATAATTTTCAGAATATAGCCCCTGATGTCTTGGTTTCTCTTTAGAAGCATTTCCTTCCCAATATCCTTTCTACCTAAGTCTATATAAGTTAAAACTTCCTCATCAATTCCTGGCCCTTTCTACTATAAAAATTTCTTTTCATTTGGACCAAATTTTTAAAAATTCAGAATTACTGAAATTTCAGCTATGTAGGTTATTTACAGTTATTCAAAGTTCCCTTTATAAATGCTGGCCAATTAATCAACTAAACAACAAGCATTTATTAAGCGGCTATTATGAGTAAGGTATGAGGGATAGAAAGATAAAAATTAAACAGTCTCTGTTCCTGAAGATACTTACATTTTATCAAATTAGAAACTCATCTGTAACTTGTAACTTTTTAACACACCTTTATTTCTCTTCGGTGATTCAAAGAATTTTGTTTATGGTCAGCAAAAAACCCTCCCTTATTCTTTGCCAGGAGCCCAGCTGTTGAAGGACTGGATGAAAGTATTTTTTTTTTTTTTAGTAACAGTTCTGGAAGGAATTCAGAAGATATTCCCTTTGGCTATAACAATACATTACCAAAGAGTCTGGGACTTCTATGAACACTGAATTTCTAAGGGTCTTTGTCATATCTAGTCATAGACAAAAAAATCAAAGTTAATGTCACTCTAGCTAAGACATTTTAAGTTTGTTGAAATATACTACTTAAATGTAAAATCAATTATTTTTATGTTAGAACTAATACAACTAAAATAGGTATCTGTTACAAAGCCATCCCTCTTCTGTAAAAACCACATTCCATTTATTACTGGGTTTTAATTCTCTCATATACATTTTTTTCCTTAATTTTTAAATTCAACTTTATTTTCAATTCTTAGTTCTATTCCTCCTTCCCCACTGTAACCGAAAACACACTGGCATATCCAGGACGGCTACTAGCACAGGTTCTGAGATCTGCTTTACTAGGAAAGATAACTGTTTAAGGGGTCAACAATCTTTTTAAATTACATTCACTAGTTCAGGGGAAAAGTCAAAACCCTGAACTTCAGAGAAAATATAAGCAGAGAAATAAAGATCAACAGACAGGGCTCTGAATGCCTGAATCAACTATACACTTTACATACCTCCCTGGATTGAGAGAGCCTTTACATTTGAGTAGTTGGGGAACTCTGAACATATGGTCACTCACAATCTTGATCAGGGAATCAAAGCAAAGTGTCAACTCAAGAGAGAGAGAGAGAGAGAAAGAGAGAGAGAGAGAGAGAGAGAGAGAGAGAGAGAGAGAGAGAGAGAGAGAGAGAGAGAGAGTGTGGGTGTGTGTGTGGGTGTGTGGTTGTGGGTGTATGTATATATGTATATACTTCTCAGAGCCAGAAGGCATCACAACTCTCTTAACTTAGTGCCTAATCAGAAATTAGCAAAAGGTGTGAAAGCCTTCCTATAGGAAAGCCTCTCCTAAGCAAGCTTCTCTAAATGGTCTCCACATGCGGGCTATTAATGGGTGGAGAAAGATCTTAAATCCCATTAACATTACACCCACCCATTCAGAAGACAAGAAAAATAAAACCCATTATAAATATGTATGGCCATGCAAAACAAATTCCAGCATTAGTCATGTCTGAAAGAAAGAAAAGAAATGAGGGAGATAGAAGAAGGAAGGAAAGAAGGGAGAAAGGGAGGAAGTAGAGGAGGAAAGAAAAAACAGGACAAAAGAGAAGAAAATAAGCTTCACTTTGCTGAGTCCATAAGCTCTATCTGGAGGCAGATAACATGTTTCAAGAGTCCTTTGGAAAGGTGCTTGGTCAATGTGTTAAGATTACTAAATCTTTCAAAGTTGATTTTCCTTATAATATTGATGTATAAATTGTTGTTCTTGTTCTTCTCATTTAACTCTGCATCAATTTATATGTCTTCCCTATTTTTCTGAAACCATTTCTTACAGCTTAGGAAAGGACTTAATTGGTCCTTTTCAATTCTTTGCTACCTAAAAAAAGAGCTGTCATAAATATTTTTTTGCATATATGGATCCTTTCCCTCCTTCTTTGATCTCTTTAGGATATAGACCTAGCAGTGGTATTGTTGGGCCAAAGGAATTCAAAATTTAACAGCTTTGGGGGCATAGTTCCAAATTGCTTTCCAGGATGGTTAGACCACCTCCAGAGTGCCTCCAACAGTATTAAGGAGCCTATTTTCCCACAACCCCTCCAGAATTTGTCATTTTACTTTTTTATCTTCTTGGTCAATCTGATGAGTATAAAATGGTACCTCATGACTTGTTTTAATTAGCATTTCTCTATTAGTGAATTTGAGCATTTTCACATATATTTGTTTTTAATTTATGGAATAAAACCAGCATTTCCATAATATATTATAAAAATATGATAGCAAATGAAACTGAAAATCTATTATATACAACTTGCTATTCCTTTTAAATATATAATAAAGTTATCATGTAAATTTCTTTTTCCCTTTTCTATTAGAGACAAATATACCCCCACACACACACTCATGCATACAAATATATGTATGTGTGTATATGAAAAATTATTCCATACAAACTTCTATTAATCAGTTCTTTCCTTGGATGCAGATAGTATCTTTCTTCATATGTCCTTTGTAGTTAATTTGGATATTTTTAATAGATAAAATGGCTTACTTGCTCAATGTCACTCTTAAAACATTATTACTGTTATTGTATACAATATTCTCTTGCTTCTGCTCACTTCACTCTTCATTATTTTGTGCAAGTCTTTCCATGTTTTTCTAAGATCATTGAGTTCATCATTTCTTATAGCATAGTAGTATTCCATCACAATTATATTCCATAACTTGTTCAACCATTCCCCAATTGATGGGCATTCCTGAAATTTCCAGTTCTTTGCCACCACAAAGAGAGTTGCTAGAAACATGCAGGTAGGTTCAGGGGTGGCTAGGTGGCACAGTGAATAGAGCACTGGCCCTGGAGTCAGGAGGACCTGGGTTCGGATTCGGCCTCAGACACTTAATACAAAAACTAGCCATGTGACCTTGGGCAAGTCACTTAACCCCAATTGCCCTCCAAAAAAAAAAAAAGAACATGTAGGTTCTTTTCCTTTTGCCTTAATCATCTTTGGAAACAGACCTATTAATTGTATTGTTGGGTCAAAGGATACAGGCAGTTTAATAATTCTTTGGGCATAATTCCAGCTTGCTCTCCAAAAGACTGGATCAGTTCACAATTCCACCAACAATGAATTAGTCTCAATTTTTTTCCACATTCCCTCCAACATTTGTCACTTTACCCTTGAATTGTTTTAGTCAATCTGGTAGGTGTAAAATGATACCTCAAAGCTGTTTTAATTTGCATCTGTCTAATAAAAAATTATTTGGAACATTAAAAAAATATTTCCACATTAGTCACATTGTGAAAGAAAAAAAAAAGGTTTAAAAAATCACAGGGGAAAGAAAAGTAAAAATAGTATGCTATGATCTGCATTTAGACTCCATCAGTTCTTTCTCTGGATGTGGACAGAATTTTCTGAGTCTTTTGGAATTATTCTGGATCACTATATTGCTGAGGAGAGCTAAGTCAATCATTGATGATCACTGCAGTGTTAAAATGTTCTCCTGATGATTTAGAATATTTTTTCATATGACTAGGAATTGTTTTGATTTCTTCACTGGAAAAATGCCTGTTCATATCCTTTAACCATTTATCAATTAGAGAATGACTCATATTATTATAGATTTGTCAAAGTTCTTAATATAGATGAGATATAAGACTTTCATCTGAGAAACTATCTATAAACCCCCCCAAAGCCTTTTTAGTTTAATTTAATTGAAATTGTCCATTTTACATCTAACTTTGCTATATCCTGTTTATTCATAAATTGCTCACTTATCCTTAAGTCTGATAAGTAATATGTTCCATTTTTTGTTTGTTTGTTTGTTTTTATAAGCAATTGGGGTTAAGTAACTTGCTCAAGGTTACACGGCTAGTCATTATTTATGTGTGGGTGCTCATTTTCTGAGGCCGGATTTGATCCCGGGTCATCCCAACTCCTAGGCCGGCACTCTTACTCACTTCGACATCTAGCTGCCCCGTTCCATGTTTTTCTAATTTTCTTGCAATGTTTCTCTTTACATCTAGGTCATGTATCCATTTTTACTTTATCTTGGCAAATGGTGTAAGATGTTGGTGTATCCCAAATTTCTGCCATACTGTTTTTCTTCAAAGGACTTCATTTCTGGCTTGTTCAATTTATTTTTCTAAGATAGGGTTAATTAATTATTCTATTTTTTATTCTGTTCATCTGGACAATTTATATTTTTGTAAATATTCATCCATTTTGTTTAGGTGTCAGTTTTATGGGCATATAATTGGACAAAATAGCTCCTAACAATTGTTTTTATTTCTTCTTTGCTGGTTGTAAATTTACCTTTTTCATTTTTGATATTTGTAATTTGGTTTTCTTTTTATTCTTAATCAAATTTTTGTTGTTGTTCAGTCATTTCAGTCATGTCCAACTCTCTGTGATCCCATTTGGGGTTTTCTTTTCGAAGATACTGAAGTGGTTTGCCATCTCCTTCTCCAGCTCATTTTACAAATGAGGAAACTGAGGCAAATAGGGTTAAGTGGGTTTGTCAGTGTCACACAGCTAATAAGTGACTGAGGTCAGACTGAACTCAGGTCATCCTGATTCCAGGTCTGGAGTTTTAGCCATTGTACCACCTAGCTGCCCCAATCAAATTAACTAATACCTTGTCTATTTTACTGTTTTAAATATAAAAACAGGTTCTAGTTATATTATTAATTCAATTTTCATTATTTTAATAATTATTATTAATTTCAATTTTGTTAATCTCTCTTTTGATTTTCAAGATTTCTATTTTAATGCTTCATTGAGGGTTTTAAATTTGTTAGTTTTCTGGGGGATTTTTAGCCACATGTCCAGTTTGATGATCAGCTTTCTCACTCTCTTTTACTGATAAAATAGTTTAGAGAGATAAATGTTCTCTTGAGTAGCTGCATCTCACCCATTTTGATATGTTGTCTCATTGTTGTTATTATTTTTATTTATTTATTTTTTTGGAGGGCAATTGGGGTTAAGTAACTTGCCCAAGGCCACACGGCTAGGTTTTTATTTGTGTGTGTGTGTGTTAAGTGTCTGAGGCCAGATCTGAACTCAGGTCCTTCTGACTCCAGGGCCAGTACTCTACTTACTGGATCACCTAGCCACCCCTGTTGTTATTATTTTTAACAAAATTATTGATTGCACACTCATTCTTTAGGATTAAGTTAATAAGTTTCCAATTATTATTATTTTTTTTTATAAAGCAATTGGGGTTAAGTAACTTGCTCAAGGTTACATGGCCAGTCATTGTTTATGTGTGGGTGCTCATTTTCTGAGGCCGGATCTGATCTCGGGTCATCTCAGCTCCGGGGCCAGTGCTCTTGCTCACTGTGCCACCTAGCCACCCCTCCAATTAATTTTTCATCAATTCTTTAAAGGCTCCTTATTTGAACTCTAAATTTCTATTTCAAATGTTTCTTTTAATTTCTTATCCTTTCTACTATTCTCTTCTGTTTTATTGGTGAGTTCATCCCATTCACATTCATAGTTATGACTGCAAACTGTATATTTCTCTCCATCCTATTCTCTTATATTTAGCTTTCTCTTTTTGCCCTGCCCCCTCTTTGAGTCTCTTTGCTTCTGACTAATGATTCCCTTAAGACACTCTCCCTCTTGTTTCCCCATTTTCCCTTAACACTTCTCCTTTCTATTTGCCTGATGAGAAATATTACCCATCTGTGTGTATGTGTATTCTTCCCTCCTTTAATCAGCTCAAATGAGAAAAAGGTTAAAGTGTCATCTGTTCCTCCTGCCACTATTCTTTCCTTGTTGTATAAACTCCTTTTTTGGTAGACTCCATTTGTATGAGAGAATTTTCCCCATTCTTCTTTCCCAATCTCCTAAAGTATTCACCTTCCCCACGAATTCTTCTGAGATCATCTAATCACAACAGAATCAAATCTGGGCCCTCTGTCTAATTATACCACTCCTATGATCCCTGAATGAGGAGTTACATGTATCATCTCTCCACATCATAATGGAAACAGTTTAACTTATGATTTCTCATTCATGTTTATCTTTTTATGTTTCACTTGAGTGCTATTATTTGTAAAATTGTCAAATTTTCTATTCACAGCTATGGTCTTTTTCATCACAAATGGTTATAAATACTCTTATTAAAGAGAACATTTTTTTCTCCTGTAGCATTATGCTAGTTTTGGTGGATTGATTATTCTTTGTCATAAGCCTAAGATCCTTTGCCTTCTGTAATATCATATCAAGCTCTCTGCTCTTTCAAAATGGTGGCCACTAAGTCTTACGTGATTCTAACTCTGGCTTCTTGGTACTTGAATTTTTTTCTTTCTGGCTCCCTATGGCATTTTTTTCTTGACCTTTAGGCTCTGCATTTTGGCTATAATATTCCCAGAAATGTTCATTTTGGGGTTTCTTTCAGGAGGCAACTAACGGATTTTTTTTCCAATTTCTACTTTATCCTCTTTCTCTAACATATCTGAACAGTTTTGTTTTATGATCTCTTAAAATGTGCTATTTAGGGGCGGCTAGGTGGTGCAGTAAGAGCACTGGCCTCGGAGTTGGGATGACCCGAGATTGAATCCAGCCTCAGAAAATGAGCACCCACACAGAAATAATGACTAGCCGTGTAACGTTGGGCAAGTTACTTAATCCCAATTGCTTTAAAAAAAAAAGAAAAAAAAGTGCTATCTAAGCTCTTTTTTGATTCTTCTATCTTTGCTCTATTTTCTAGATCTGTTGCTTTTTCTGAGTTATTTCATCTTTCCTTCTATTTTTTTCAGGCTTCTGATTCATTAGCTTCCATTTGGACAGTTCTAATTTTCAAGGAGTTATTTTCTTCAACAAGGCTTGTCTCTTTTTACCCCAAGCTGTTAATTCTCTTTTCGTATCTTTCTCTCCAGTTCTTGCCTCTTTTCCAATTCTGTCTTCTGCTGTTCTCTTTTGGATTTTAAAATAATTTTTAGCTCCTTCTTTAACTCTTGCATTAACTCTTCTAGGATTTTTGTTGGACTTGTATCTGAGCTGCATTTATCTTTAAGGCTTTAGTTGTATATAATTTTGAGTCATTCTTTTCTTCTGTGTTTGTGTCCTGAGCCTCCCTGTCATTGTAACAGCTCTTCATAATTGGGTTCTTTTGTGTTGCTGTTATTCTTAATGTTGGACTTTGTGTTAGTGCTGAACTCCATGTACTTCTGGAGGCAAGGGGGAGAATATTTGTCCTGAGTTCCTGTCTTCTTACATCCTTCTGTGATTTCCACAGTTCTGGCTGAGGAACTTCAAGTTTTCATTTCTCCCAAACTGGTGCGATCCAGGGGGGAATTATTCACTGCCCACCTGGTCTGAGCCCTGCAAGTTCCTGACTTAAGTTTGGGTCTGTTGGTTTGTTTCTGGTTGGAAGTTTGGACTTAGCTACTATTTATTTGCCCACTGGGAGGCTTTCCAAGTTCAGAGCAACTGCCCTACTGGCTCCTCTTTGATCTAGGATTCTGCACTCTGCTTCTGGCATCAAAGACAATCCACACAGTTAGCATGTGCTTTCAGAAACTTTTTGTGTGTTCAGTATACATCTGGGGCTAATGCTTATAACTGTTCTTCTCTGCCCTGGATCTGTGATTCAGCACTGAGTCGTGGGTGACAGAGCTGCCAGAAGGCACTTGTTCCTTACCTAGAACTTGCTCAGGGGTCCCTTGGTGTCTCCCTCTGGTGTCTATCTCAGCCCTCTCTTAGTTCCTAGGTGCTTCAGTGATCCACACTACTGCTGCCATAGCCATGCAAGCTCCTGGCCAGAAACCTTCCCCAATGTCTACAGACCTCTCTGCTTGTCTCTCTAATCCTTCCTGATCTGGAAAAATGGCTTGCTGTAACTTCTTTGGCTTTCCCAATCAGAATTTAGTCTGATGCATCCTCTAGATCTTTGTGAAGGAGGTGAGGGGGAGAAGCTAGACTCTAATGCTTCTTCTCACTCTGTCATCTTCATTTTGCCCCTTCACATTTATTTCCGAGTCACTTCCTCTAGTGCCAGAAACTTAAGGTGTGTTTGGCCCTATACCATACCAAACTAATAAACAGAGAGCCAAGTAATGAAAACTGCTTAATTCATCTTATTTTGTTTTCTGTGAATAATCCCCTAGTTCACTCTACTCTAACTCCCCCCACCCCACCCCCACATACACTATTACTAAGTGTGTCTCAATTATACTTTTATTTCATCTCCCCATCACAGGCAGGACCAATCACTGTTCTGATTTAAATGACTAAATATAAAGTTAAATGAATATGTCCTAAAAGAAGTTGACTCTTAATAATCAGTTTATCTTACTATCTCAATATTGATCATTTTGTCATATGAACAAAAAAGTATGTTCTTACTTTTTCATATAGCAAGTGAGGTATATTTTGCTGTTGTCTGTTTTGAAAACATTCATAAAGTTGGAGCAACCTAGAGCACAGTACTTGTTCTTGATTGAAGAGAGGATGATGGCTGAACTGTAACAATGCGATGTTGAGATCTAGTTGACACATTTCCCTCTGGCCTTCTATTTTGTTTCTGAAACAGCTTTCTATATCTGATTTTATTGCCTTTTGAAAGAAAAATATTTGCCATGCATTCATAATCAAATGAATTTTCTAAAAGTGATTTTTACTAATTTTATAAGGTAAAACTATTTAATAAGTCTTATTGGCTCAGTTGGTTAGAGGAAGGTTCTAATGGACAAAATTTTAAGCACCACTGTTTCCCTTTTTTTCAACAACTGATACCTTCTAAATCATTGACTAATTGCCAAAGCACAGATGTGGAGACACACACACTGGAACCTGAAATACATTTTCCCAAAGAAACACTACAAGAAATTGATCTAATTCTCTAATACTGATGCCAGTTCTGCCTAGTTCATCTTACATTTTGAGATGGTAAGGCTTTTGTGAAATGGCCTAGGATCCTAACTCTTATTTGTATTAGAGAAGTACTATTCCCTTTAAAATGGAAAGGTTATTCCTGCCAACTGTTACATTCTATATGAACTGGTTCAAGACTTCATGAGGCAGTAAGGGATGATGCACTTCTGGAGAAACTGTCCTATTGGTAAGTAACTAGAGTTTCCTGCTTTTTTCCCTTTTCCTGAATTAGCAGTACGATAAGGAAAATAATCTAGTGAATAACTTCTTGTATATTGTGATAATTTTTAATTCTTCAAGCCTATGTTTTTACTTCTCCACTAAAGTTCTACACCAATGCATTGTGTGGAGGTGATTGTGGTTTCTTGGTAGCTATGCCAAATGAGTGCAAGCTCTGGCAGAAAAGAGCCAATAAAGCTTCAAATGTGGACTCACTGACAGATTGTATGCATGTTGACCAAGGATCAGACTAGCTAAAGTTAAAAGAAGCTCTAGCATCAGTAGAAAGAATACTCCGATTGATGAAATTAGAGATCTTTGAAATATACGAGTATTTTGCCACCGACTTTTGCCCATGTTACTGATGCCCCAAATTGGCCCCCTCTATTATTATCCTCAATGGTGATTTTTAAAAAGCTCACAGTTTACCCCAGGGAAATGCCAATAATGACTAGATACTAGAAAAACTCTAGAAATACAAAAACATTTCAGTTGCTTACCTTCCTATAAATTGTTTTTAATCCTGGATTTAAGGTTTCAACAGTAATGAGCTTTCTGAAACTCCATGACTGCTTAATTGGAGAAGGTAATGAAATTATTTCTCCACTTTCTTCAAACCAGCATTTTCCCTTTTAAAAATATTTCAGAAAAAAATTGTATTAAAATAAGTTTACATAATTGTACTAAAAAGTTTTAATTATATGTTTAATTAAGCACTATATAAGTATCAACTGTTTTAATTATTTTAAATAATTGGTGTGCTTACCTCTTCCAGTGTAAGTAGACGATTTTCCATCTTGTTACAAGTCCTTTTATATGTTTCTGGTTTTCTTTTTATATAAAATCCTTCATCTTCTAAGATACGTGGTATCGTGTTTTTTGGCAGCTTATCTTGGTTGATCACTTAAAATAATATACTGCATATTACTATGCATGATATGTTAAACATATTTTTGGCAGCCTAAAATAGTAAATCTGTACTAATAAAATATAGGAGGCAGCTACCCTACTACTAAAGTCTAGCAAGAAGTCTTTTAAACCAAAACAATTCAGGAAGTGTGAAGAATAAAGAAAGAAAATATACACCTATTAAGGATGTCTGTGAGAAGAATTTTAAATGGCACAGGGGAAGCTGACAACTTTACAGCTCTACCTAAATCAAGGATGTTGTTTGCATAGGGCTGCCAGCTTAAACATTTTGGTCAAAAATTTTAAGACAGGCAAAAATAAATGCAAGGATAAATAAAAAAAATTTAGGGAGGATCTTTATATGTGATGAAAACACTTTATTTGGTGGTCCTATCTTCCTAGGCTCTGATCAATTTGTTTGGTCATAGTGCTTATTAAGCATAAGCTCTTAGTACATAAGTTATATTTTTATAGCCATTATTTTGTAATAATTATAGTGTGGAGGAGTTGCACTGAATTTTCATTCTTATCATATTAACTATAAATCATTGAGAGGCAGTATGGCACAGAGAAATAAGAAGTCTATGAGTCAAGAAGACAAGGATTAAAATCCCACCTTTCAAATATACCCATGAGACACTAGACAAGTCCCTTCACCTCTCAGTATCCTGGCAACTCTCTTAAGACAACAAACTGGAGAGCAGTCTTCAGTCTAGTCTTCACTGATAGAGGTTTCCTTATGGAGAATTCCTTATACCAGATCTCATACTTTTTGGTCTCATTCTTAAAAATTATTAAGGGCCCCTCCAAGAACTTTTATGTTTACTTGGGTGATATCTACTGATAGTCACTGTATTATAAGTTCAAATATCTTTATATTATTATGAAAATAGTTTTGACTTCATGGACCCCCTGAAAAAGTTTTAGGGACCCCTAGAGGTCCCCAGACCATACTCTGAAAACTGCTGTATTTTAAGGAAGCCACAGGTCTGGTTCAAAACCTAAACTAGACAAACAGTAATCAGCTTTAGTCAGGACTCAACAAGATAGCAAGTCTGGAGTATAGAACTGAGAAAAAAGAAAATGAACGAGGCAACTCTTAACAATAATGAAAAACAAGTATATTCAGAAACTGAAACAAGACTGCCTGTCTTCATGAACACTGAATCATTAACTGTCACTTTCAAGATATTTGGTTGCTTCTATATATGTACATAACCACAGTTTAGATTCAGTGATTTTCTTCCCTTTTTTTGGAGGGCAATTGGGATTGACTTGCCCAAAGTCATATGGCTAGTAAGTGTGTTAAGTGACTGAGGCCAAATTTGAACTCTGGTCCTCTTGGCTCCAGGGCCGGTGCTCTATTCACTGTGCCACGTAGCCACCCCTCAGTGATTTTCTTTTTTTTTTTTTTAAACAATTGGGGTTAAGTAACTTGCTCAAGGTTACACGGCTAGTCATTTGATTTATGCGTGGGTGCTCATTTTCTGAGGCCGGATCTGATCTCGGGTCATCCAAACTCCGAGGCCGGCGCGCCACCTAGCTGCCCCTTTAGGGCAATTGGGGTTAAGTAACTTGCCCAAGGTTACAATGGCTAGGTTTTTGTTTGTGCGGATTAAGTGTCGGAGGCCGGCTCCGAACTCAGGGCCTTCTGATTCCAGGGCCGGCGCTCTATTCACTGCGCCACCTAGCCGCCCCCCCTCAGTGATTTTTCTAAGACATCAAACCCATCTATATCAATTATGTAAACAAACATACATTTCAAAGTCAAATACAGTTTAATTATCCTTTGGGATTGTGTTATTTTTTTTTCTACTAAATGGATTATGAGAGACAATTATACATTCATGTTAGCCATGCCTTTGGAGAATTGCTATGATTTATAGTCTGCCTTATTACTCAATAACGCCACTAGCTCATCAAACTCCTTGAGCAGGCCATCTATAGTAGGGGCCCCCACTTGTCTTCCTCTCGTTCTTTTGTTAATTCTCTATAGTCTGGCTTACAACCTCAGAATTCCACTAAAACTGCTCTCTCCAAAGTTTCTGAGGACTCTTGATTGACAAATCTAAATGCCCTTTTCTCTTTTTCATCTCTCTGCAGCCTCTGACACTGTGGATCACTCGACTTGATATTCTCTTCTTTCTAGTTATTTGTGATGCGGCTCTCTCCCAGCTCTTTTCCTATCTGTCTTCTCTACTGGATCTTCATCCATATCGCCCTAACAGGGCAAGTCCCTCAGAGCTCAGTCCTGGGTCCTGTTCTCTTTTTCCTCTCTACTGTTTCACTTGCTGATCTCATCAGCTCCCATAATTTCCAGGCACAATATATAGATGACTCTTAGATCTATTTGTCCAGCTCTAACCACTCTCCCAACCTTTAGACTTATATCTCCTGCTACCTTTTCAACATCTTGAACTGGATGGTGTCCCATATACATCCAAAATTCCACAAGTCCAGAAATGAACTCAATATCTTTCCCTGGCAAATTCCTCTCTTTCTAACTTCCCTAGTTACTCAGGCTTGCAAACTCAGTGTCATCCACAACTTTTCACTTTCTCTCACCCTGACCCCTATAGTTAATCTGTTGCTAAATCCTGACAATTTTACCTTTGTAACATCTCTTGCATATGTCCCCTTCTTTCTCTGACAGTGCAATCACCCTGATGCAAGCCTTCTTCACCTCATCCTTGGATTACTGCAATAGCCTGCTGATCTCCTGCAATCTCCCTGCAATCAACCTGCAATCTCCCTGCCTCAAGCTTCTCCTTAATCTTCACTCAGCTGACAAATTGATCTTCCTATAATGCAGATCTGATCATACCACACACACACACACACACACACACACACATCTTCCCTACCCCATTTCAATAAACTATAGTAGCTCCCTATTACCTCCAGGATAAAATATAACATTTTCTTTTGGGCCTTCAAAGTACTTCATAACCTGTCTCCTTCCTACCTTTCCTATCTTATTACACTTTACTCCCCTCTATGTACTCTGTGATCAAATGATATAAGTTTCCTCATTGTTCTTCCACAAGACATTATAGCTCCCAACTTCGAGCATGTTTACTGGCTATCCTCCACACCTTGAATGCTCTTCCTCCTCATCTCTGCCTCCTAGCCTTCTAGGTTTCCTTCAACATTTTAGCTAAAGTCTTACCTTTTGCAAGAATCCTTTCCCAATCCTTAATTTTAGTGCCTTCTCACTAAGATCATCCCCATTTTATGTGTATATATCCTGTTTGTATATAATCATTAGCATGCTCTCTCCTCCAAGGAACTGAGCTTCTTAAGAGCAGAGACTGGTTTAGTTTTGGGGCTGTTTTTTTTTTTGTCTTTCTTTGTATCTCCAGGATTTAGTATAGTGCCTGTCATATAGTAGGGGCTTTTAAAAAAGCTACTTGACTGACTGAATTATCCTCTTATTCCCATGTAATGGTGCAGGGGACATCACAGTACATATTTAAAACAAAGCTATTTCCTCATCAAATAAGAAGAACAAGGTTGTTTCTGATGCAATAGTGGAAAGGTAGACTCTCTTCAGAAAATAACACATGGTCCAAAAATATCATATACAAATATAAAATCATAATCATAAAATGGAAATGTAATTCCTTTTAAAATGTTCACTTATTTAATTTCTACTATGGTTTTTAACCATGGGACTTCAATACAGCATACAAAGTGATCTTGATTTATTAATTACATTAATATTTTATTTGAAAAACAAAATACCTGGAGAACTGCTTGGCACAAAGATGTATTCCTGCTCTTTTTCAATCCGTATTTGATCATCTTCATATTCAGAAGGTATTATTTCAAGTAAATCTGGAAAAACTACTTCTTCCATGATTTTTTCATTATCCATATCCGTAAAGTTTTGTAAGTTACTTAATGCAGCATGTTTTTCATAACTATCGTTTTTTAATCTCTGTTCAATGGCAAGAAAAAAATCAGTTCTATATGCTTTTGACAAAGTATAGTTAAGAAAAATAGTTTTTCTGTTACCACGCTCAAACTCTTTCACCCGGCATTTGAGACCCTCCACAATGTGTTGTCACTTTCCTTATTTCACATTATTCTATGTCACAAACTCAGCACTCCAGCTACACTGATCTATTCTCTGATTGTCTTTCAAATGTGTCTGGTGCTCTTCTATTTCTATGCCTTTGTTCATCCCATTCCCTAAGCACAACATGTCTTTTCACCTTTCACCTGCTGAATTCCAACCTATCTATTAAAGCTCAATGCAGATGAGAACAGGGATCCATGAATGGATGTTGAAAATGAAAAATTTTAGGGTTAATATGAGAAAAATCTTTCTAATGACTTGAACTATCCAGAAGTAGAAATGGACAAATTACAAGATAGTGGGCTCGAGATCCCTGAGCAAAGGCCAGATGGCCATTTTCTGGTGTAGAAGCCAGCTTCACTACTTCCATTTTTAAATTGTTCTTGTCCCTTTACTTGAAGTGGCATGTAACTCCATCCTCTCATTCTCTTTTTATCTAAAAATCATATACTCCCATAAACAGGAAAATGTGGTCCAGATAGTAAAGCCAGTCTAATCTAAGTGACTCTTAAGGAACCCTTACATTCAGGCTAGTGTCTCAGCAATTATGTTTTATGATAGGATGTCTCAATTCAGACAACTGTGGGAAAACTTGGATCTAACAGTTATCCCCTCCCCGCATAATGTTTTTTATTATACATACATATCTATCTATCTATCTATCTATATAATATACACATATGTATGTGTATGTGTATGTGTATGTGTATGTGTATGTGTTGTGTTGTTTGTTGGTTGGTTGGTTGGTTGGTTGGTATATGTATATGTATATGCATACACATATGAGCCTGGCCAGCTCTCTTTTGATTTTGCTTTGTTTTGAGCAAATCTTGCCTGAAGAAAATTGTTTTTCTCTACTATATCTGATAAGTTGTAGAGAAATGACCTCTTGCTCCTCCAATATTCTATGAAGGTGGACCCTAAGGAACAGAGTTCTAGAATCAAGTCTAAGTTTTATGGTATCTGAATCACCAAAGGAATCACAGGATGATCCATTTAGAATGGAAAAGGATTATGGAAGTCATCTGGTTCAACTTTCTCAATTTATAGATAAGGAAACTGACAACTAGAAAAGGAAAGTTCACACAAGTAATCAATGGCAGGGACAAGATTTGAACCCAGGTCCCCTAACTCTAAATCTAGCCAATTTCCCACTAACAACTGATGAGCTTGCATGGCAAATATGGTTTCTAAGAAGTTTTTATAAACATATAGTCTTCATCTATCATTAGTAATTTAAATTTATTTAGTTTTCTGTCTGCACATTTTAAGCAATCTTTTGTTAAAGTTATCTCTAAATTTCACTAGAAATATATTCCAAATAAATATGGCACTATAGTTCACTTTGGTACCTTTATAAAAGCCATTTTCTGTGACCTTTTATGGAAAAGTTTCCCTCAAAAACCTGTGTTTCAACTTCTTTAACATATATTAAGAGGGAAGTGCTTTTCCCCTAGACTAGGTATGGGGTGTATAAGGGAGCTGTTGTAATACAATAAGGACAACAATAGTAAGATTTATCCAGTCATTCGTCAATGCATAAACCAACTGGATAACATAAAAAACTGGATAACAGGCAAAAGGCAAAAAATATTTTTCTTTGCTCCACTCCCCAGAAGGTCCTTTACTAATGGCTTCCCACAGGCAAATAAGAGAACAAAACTTAATAATAAAAATTGGCTCTCTTCCATCATATTGCTAGATTTGTCTTGAAATATGAAAGTAAATTTTTTTGAAAAATAAAATACTTAACCTGGTCTATAGTTTGGTTCAAAGCTTGGAAATCTGAGCATTCTTCGCCATTCGTAATAAAAAATGTAAGAGCTTCATCTGGTAGGACAACTTCTTGCTGTGGATTAAAGTAAAATAAACTGAATACACTATTAAAGCAAATTCATTCACCAACATTTACTCAATCAGTCTTTAAGTATCTCCTATGTGACTAGGCTGGGAAAGATAAAAAGATGAGATAAGATATGGTCTCTACTATCATGAAGCTTACAGTATAGTTAGGTGAGCAGACACAAATGTAAATAGCTTTTGCAGAAAACAGTAAGTGTAAAAGAGAAGGACAAAAATCCAAGGTGGCAAAGGGGGAAGAGATGGGAAGATTTTGTAGAGAAGGCGCCATTTAAGCTGAACTTTAAAGTATGGGCAGGATTTTGAACAGGTCTGAGGACCATGAAGAGAGTTGAGTTTTCTGAGCACCAAAAAAAAAAAAAAGGCATGAAGGCTGAAAAAGTATATGGAGGCCAAGAAAGCAGACACTTATTAGTGAACTGTGGTGGGCACTGAGGACACAGTCCCTGTCCTCAAGGAGGGCATCTCTATCATGAGAGATTGAAGCATATACAAAACACACATCATCAGTCCATACAAAGTAGATATGAGAATAACCTTCAAGGGGGAGGTGCTGTCAGCTGGCGGAAACCTGGAAAGGAAGGCCTCATACAGAAAAAGGAACTTGAGTCTTGAATAAAATCAGGTATTCCAAGAGGTGGAGATGAGGTGGGAGAACATTTCAGGAACTAGAGACAGCTAGTGCAGCAGCATGGAGATGGGAAAAGGAGAACTGTGTGTATAAAACAGCAAAGATACTGGTAATGGTTTGAATGTGGTGTGTATGGAGGGGAGTAATGTGTAAGAAGGATAGAAAGGGGGGATGGGGCCAGCTGTGAAGAGGAATCTGTATTTGACATTAGATGAGACAGGGAGCCACTAGTGCCATGGACAGACTTTGGCTTTAGAAAAATAATTCTGGGAGCTGAGAAGATGGATTGGAATGGGGAAGAGACAAAGCTGGAAGGCCTACTAGGAAGCTGTTGTAATAGTCTAGAGGAAAGGTGATCAGGGCACGAACTAAAGTGGTGATAATAATAATGATAGGGGCGGAGTCAAGATGGTAGAGTAGAAACAGGACCTCCTTGGGACTGTGGCTCTCACCTCCTCCAATTCATGTAAAAGGTGACTCTGAAGAAACTTTGGAGCTACAGAACCCACAGAATGACACAGAGAAGCTAACCTCCTGCTAAGGAAAGCCCTACAGGAGCAGCCAGCGCTGCGCTCTGGGAGCCGAGCTGAGCCTTCAGATCACCAGCAGCTGTAACGGTTTCCAGAATTATCAACCCCATAGATGCTAAGGACAAAGTGAGAGGTCAGTGCAATGTGGACTTTGGGATCCAGTAGTTCAGGAGTGCTGTTGGCCTTTATCCCTGGAGGGAGAAGCCACTGAGACACCCGAGGCCACATAGCAGCTTCAGCTCTTGGCCTGTGGATTGTAGGGAGACCAAGCAACCAGTCTGAGGAGTAATGGCTCTTGTTTTAACCTGCTTGGATCTGGATTGCTGTCTAGGGTGGAGGTCCTGGGGTGTGCCACCAGCCTGCCAGAGTGTGTGGAGGCTTCAGAGAGGGCACCCAACTAATATCTCCGGCAGCTGAGAAAACCCCAGAGATTGGGATGGAAACTCCACTGTCTGGTGACAGAGTCCTACTGTGGCAAAAAGCCCAAAAGTCAAGTAATTGAGTGACAACATGAGCAATGTGAAATATCTCATTGGGAAAACCACTGACCTGGAAAATAGATCCAGGAGAGATAATTTAAAGATTATTGGACTACCTGAAAAGCCATGATCAAAGAAAGAACCTAGAAATCATCCTTCAAGGAATTCTGAAGGAAAATTGCCCTGATGTTTTAGAACCAGAGAGCAAAATAGAGGTTGATAATAATAACAATAATAGTGATAAGTGCTAACATTTATATGGTGCTTACCATGTGCCAGGCACTGTGCTGAGTGCTTTACTGTTATTTGATTTGATCCTTACAATAACCCTGGTTGATAATTATCTCCATTTTACAGAAACTGAGGCAAAAAGTTAGGTTAAGTGACTTGACACAACTAGGAAGTGCCTGGTTTGAATTCATCTCTTCCTGACTCCAGGTCTGGTGCTCTATCTACTGTGCTACCCATCTGACAGCTATGGAAATAAAAGGGCATAAAGAACTGTTGATAGAAATTATAACAATTGGTATGACTTTTGCTGAAATGTTAAAACCATTTTGCTTGAATATGTAAGATGAATGAGAGTAAAGAGTTGAGGATGACACCAGGGCTATGAACCTATAAACCTTGTTAGATATTCTCTCCTATTTAGATTTTCATGACACTACTCTCTCCTGGCTCTCCTTCCACCTGTCTTGACTTCAAAAGACCTCTCTCCTTTCCTTGATCTTCATTTAGGTTATACTCACCAACTGGGGTGTCCTCTAAGGCTCTGTCCTGGGCCCTCTTCTCTTTTTTCTCTACATTTTATCAGAATCTATCACCCAGTGATCTTATTAGTTCCCATGAGTTCAATTATCACCTCTATAAAGTTGATTCCTAAATCTATAGATCCAGCCCTAATCCTCTCTCCTAGTTCCAGGCTCACATTACCGACTGCTTCTTCTCATCTGGATATTCCATAGATATCTCAAACACATCATGTTCAAAATAGAACTCATCTTTCCCCCCAAACCCTTTCTTTTTCCCAACTTTCTATATTACTGTTGATGATACTACCATCCCTCCGACTACCCAAGCTTGCAACTAAGTGGCACAGTGGATAGAGTACTGGGCCTGGAGTCAAGAAGACCTGAGTTTAAATCCAACCTCAGACACTTACATGGGAGGCGATGGAAAAGACAAAATTATGAAGGCTCTGTAGGACTGATTTTCAAGGTATCAGGAAGAGGTAAAGGAACTAAAGCCTCAACAAATATATATTGGGGGTAGCTAGTTGGTGCAGTGAATAGAGCACCGGCCCTTCAGTCAGGAGGACTCAAGTTCAGATCCAGCCTCAGACACTTAACACAAAAAACTAGCCATGTGATCTTGGGCAAGTCACTTATCCCCAATTGCCCTACCTTTCCCCCTCCAAAATAAAGCAAATATATATAACCTTATAATTAACTCCTACAAAAAGGAGACTGAGAGAATATCAATAACAATAGATCCACATGTCTAATTTCCCATATCTACAAAATTTTTATAAGAGTAACTGACACATGTGCCAAGAGCATCCTCAATGAAGATGGAGAAGAACAGAAAAGTTTTTACACACCTCATTTTTATAGTCACAAAGCTGACTAAAAGGAATAATAAAAGTAAGTTGCCACCAGGCATATTGTTTGTTGACTATAAAAACACATTTGATTCAGTAGAGCAAAACATTAACTTAAAAGTTCCCCTCTAACAAGGAAGCTAGCTCACATGAATATGTCATAATCATATGAGATTGTCTGAAAGATTTAACAGTAGCAATATAGTTCTGTTCCATGATCCTCTGATTAATGTCAAATGAGGCCTCAAACAAGAAAGCCTGTGTTCACCTTAGTGATGAAGGACATCCAAGTCAGAGACTAAATCAAAGAGGGATTCCTTAGAGAATCTGAGATAGGTCTTTGGAGAAGCTGAGGATCATCTAAAGAATATGAATATATTATAGTACACTAGCAAAGAACTCTATATAACAAATGGCAGAAAGGACATAGAAAAGTACATCAATTATGTATCAAAAGTGAGAAGACCTCATCAGGCACCTTATTCTCTAGGTCCTTAGATCAGTGGATAACCATCTTATGGAAGATTTAAGGGAGAACATGGACATGTATCACACATGATGGGAAAGCATAGATAGACTGCAACCTGTAACCTTGGCAGTAGTTCCAATATCAATGCGATCATGCATTTCTTAAGTGTAACTTAAGTATTTAAAAATCATTTATCACTTTTTTCACATAAAAACATCAAAATGAGCATATTACCATTTAGTAATATTTTGGAAACATATCAATTATTTAGTTTCAAGCAAAAATCTTGTTTACCAAAGATCAAAGAATTATAGATATTTCAGATATCCAATAGTATATTTTATGTTAACAACTTAATTGTTCACATTTATAAGAAAAATTTCACCTTAGTCACTTGCTGTATCTTATTATCAACAGGTTCCTTTGTTGAAGACTTTTCAACTTGAACAATCTGAAACATAACATAAATGATATTAGGACATTAATCTCCAAATAATGAACTTAATTATGTTTATTAACCTTTGCTACCAAAAATGTAAATTGAAAGATTCTATATCGCATTTTAACACAGCTTAATATTTTCCCCCTAAGACTTATGCCTATGTCCAAGTAACTTAAATTCACTGGGTTTTACTGTTTTCTCATCACATGTCCACTATGAAAGGAAAGGAAATCACATAGTACATGTGAAAGCACTTTCACATTAATTAAAGTGGGGTTAAGTGACTTGCCCAAGGTCACACGGCTGGTTTTTGTCTTAAGTGTCTGAGGCTGGATTTGAACTAAAGTGATATACACATATTATTAAATTAAAATTTAAGTGACATATACATATGTGTATATATATGTATGTGTGTGTATTTCTATATCTGTATCTATATATCTACATGGTAGTATTTGGTCCTTGAAGTATTGTGACAATGGATAGAGCACTGAGTCTGGAGTCAGGAAAAATTAAATTCAAATTTTGCCAAACACTCATTAGCTGGGTGACCCTGGGCAAGTCACTTAGCCTCTGTCTGCCTCAGTTTCCTCGACTGTAAAATGGGGATAATAATAGTACCTACCTGACAAATTTATTGTGAGGTATTTATTGAATAAGATAATAGCTATAACGTGTTCGGCATAATGTTTATACCTGAACTATTAGCACTACTGAAATATTAGCTATTATTGGTGGTCATTTCCACTTAGCGGTCTCCTTAGCATCTCAGACTCAGAATGTTCAAAGTAGAATTCATGATTTCTCTTCATTATTTTCTATTGAGGGTACCATTATCTGTCTGGTAACTCCGATTTGTAGCCTTAGAGTCATCCTGACTCTGCCCTCTCCTCTATAGCCTCTGCCTACCCAATCAATTTCCAAGGGTTGTTGACCACCTCCACACTTTTTACATCCATCTCTCTATCTCCATATGGACACCATGCTAGTTTATGTCTTTATAACTTCTAGCCTACACTACTGAAATTGCCTGCTAGTTGGTCTCCTGGTTTCCAATCTCTTCCTCCTCTAATCCATCCTCCATAAAGCTGCTAAAATAACCTTCCTAAGGCACTATCTGACCATGTCTCTATCCTGCTTAAAATCATTGAGGGGATCCCTATTGCTCCTAGTAATTCTTGAATGCAAAATTCCTTTTTATATTCACAAAAACCATCTCCCATCTCTAGAATTAATTCTTCATTTCTATCTAACAAAATTTCTACTTTCCTTCAAGGCTTATCTCTACTGTCCTCTCCTCATGAAACTTTCCCTTATTTCTCCAGTTGTGCTTTCTACATCCTCAAAATGTCTTTGTAGTTATTTATTCATCTACATAGTGTATTTCTTACCTGAAGAGAATGTAGGCAAAAGAACCAAAAAACAAACCTAGGGGCGGCTAGGTGGCACAGTGAATAGGGCACCAGCCCTGGAGTCAGGAGGACCTGAGTTCAAATCTGACCCTCAGATGCTTAACACAAAAACTAGCCATGTGACCTTGGGCAAGTCACTTAACCCCAATTCCCCTCCAAAAAGAAAAAAAAACAACAACCCAAACCTGACTGTTTTGTGTCTCATTTGAGAAGTTAAAATATAAAAATAAATTACCTTTGCATTTTTTAGCTTTTCTCTTACTTTTCCTCGCAGGGTTTCGATTACATTTTGGTTTTCTCCTGTTGCCAATTCTACCACAAAATTAATATAATCAATCAGCAGTGGAAAATTATTATTAAATATCTAATTGCATGTAATGCTGAACACAATGATAGCTTATATAGCCCTTGTTCCTATCTTGTGGACACTTAAAATCAATATTCAAATGTGTTCATTGCCTAGCTCAAATTTCATGACTTCCATGAAGCCTTTAGTTCACAATGATACTTAGATTTTAAAATTTCAAATTAAATTTTTTAAGTTAGGTAAGGACTCGTAGGTATATTCTTACTGGGCAACTATGTAGACAGATTGTGTTGAAAATACTTTTATGAATTGTATTGGACTGAAATTCACAAGGCAATCACCAAGCTGCTTGGTAAGTTGCTGAAAGATATCTAAATTAAGACAAAATTTAAGTTCTGGTTAAGATAGAATTATAGAGAAGTCAAGCTCTCCCACACAAAATCTAAAAAATGCTAAAAATGGACCCAGAAAGACCAATGATGTTGAAAACCAAAAGGAAGCATAAGTAAGCTCCTCCATCTGATCTAGATCCACATCAAAGGATAACCAGAAGCTGGCAGAAGTGGGTAGAAGGACTAACCTAAGGAAGGCAGAGTCAGCTCAGGTAAAACTAAAAGGAGAAAAGGCAGGGAAAGAGTTATACTGAGGAATCCAGTAGGAACTCCAAAAGCTGCCCCCTCCAGCTTCTGACCCTGGAAAAGAGGGAAGATGGCTTAAACTTCCATGTGGCCCTGAAAACAGACAACAGTCCAAACAGCGTCATGACAAACTTGTCCCAGTTCCAATAATCAAATGCTTAAAGCCAGATCTCAAGCCTTGACTGTCATAGTAACAGCAAGAGACAAAACTACCCCCAAAGAGGTCCCAATATAGGCAAAGAAAGTCCAGAAGTGCACTCTTCAGGGAAGACAGCACAACTCAACACTTGGGTATCACTGTTCAGAGAGTTATGTAGGTAGACTGGGAGCAATGTGATATCCAACCTCTCATTAGGGATAGTTAAGGCTGCATTAGAGGACAGAACCAACTCCCACTTGATTACTGTACAAAGAAAAGGAGATAGAGACTATCCAAGTCCTGAACCTTCAGAGGATCTCCAGGGAACTGAGACAGAAGCCAGGAATTAGGACAGAGAACAGGGTGTAATATCATCCACCCTCTCTAAATGAGTAGAGGCAAACATAGAGGCAGTATTATCCATATTATGATAGGGACTGAACCAAGTCTTATCTGTTCTAAGATTATCAGAAAGAAATTGCCTGAGCACAAAATCCTGAAAAGAGAAGTAAGGCTAAAACTATGGCTAAAAGACAGAAGTGGAACCAAGATGGCAAAATAAAGTAAGCATCGCAGCTGAGCTCTTCTAATACATCCCCTTTACAACAACTTTAAAAATAAGTCAAACAATTCTGAGTGGGAAAGCCAATGAAAATTTACAGTGAGTTATTTTTCCAACACAGGGCAGTTTAGGAACACAGAAAGATAGGTATGTGGATACTGGACTAGGGCTCAATGAGAGCATAATGTGGCAGAAGGAAGCACTTGCTGTAGGCTGTGGTTGAGGCATACCTGGGAGCAGCCTGGAGCCTAGGGACAGTAAGAGATCCCAGGGGACTCCTATCCTAGAGCTGGATTAAGGATTGGGTGCCATTTGGCAGATCTGTAGCCCATTAGCCAGTTCCAGGTCAGAGTCCCAAGGCAGGGAGGAGTGGTCACAGTCACAAAAGAGTAGGGGTCCTACCTGGATAAGGACAAGAATGCAGACCAGGAGGGCAGTGAACAGACTCTCCCTAAATCATACCACATTGGAAACACTGAAAATGTATAGGCCCCCAGTGAACTGTGAAAGCAGAAGGATATCAAAGACAGAAGGTCAGGACAGACAATCCCCTAACCCCAGAGATGAGTGGAGCCCAAACTGAACATAAAGTCAAAAGTCAAGAAATAGGATAGAAAAAATGAGCTAAAAACACAAAAAGAACCTGATCATAAAAAGCTACTATGGTGATATGGAAGGTCAAGATACAAATCTCTAAGGAGACAACGATTTGAAAATATCTATAAGCAAAGCTCCAAAGGAAAAAAATGTAGATTGGACACATGTTCAAAAGCTAGAAGAGCTAAAAAAGACAGATTAAAAAAAAACAGAAAAATGTAATTTTAAAAATCAAATAAAAGTGGTTGAGGAAAAATTGGGAAGAGAAATGAGAACAATGCAAGAAATTATAAAGAAAATTAACAGCTTGGTAAAAGTGGTATAAAAATACTTAAGAAAATAACTCCTAGGGGCAGCTAGGTGGCACAGTGAATACAGCACCAGCCCTAGAGTCAGGAGGATCTGAATTCAAATCCAGCCTCTGACACTTAACACAAAAAAAAACTAGCCATGTGACCTTGGGCAAGTCACTTAACCCCAACTGCCCTACCTTCCCCCCTCCAAAAAGAAAATAAAGAAAAAAAAGAAAATAACTCCTTAAGAATCATAATTGGCCAAATGATAAAAGAGGTATATAACTGTAAAATAAACAAGAAAGAAGTAAAGGAGATGATTAGAATTTTAGAAGTTAGATAGAACAGACCTCTAGAGAATATTGAATAATGGAGGAGTATACCCATTTCTCATCTTGCATGATACTTTCACAAAAAGTGACCCTGTGTCAGGGTATTAAAACATCACAAACAAATGCAAAAAGCCAGAAAAATCAAATGTACCCCATTCAGACCATCATACCACCAATACAAAAGAAGGGATTAACAAACTGGGTACACAACTAAAAATAAAACCAGAAAAACAACAAACTAAAAATTCCTATTTAAATACCAAAATAGAAATCCTAAAAATCAAAGGAGAAATTAATAAAATTTAAAAATTAAAGACCTATTTCAGGGGAGGGGAATAATAAAATTAAAAATTAAAGATCTATTTCAGGGGAAGGGAAAATGGGAGGGTGGGAAATTAGCAATGCTTGAACCTTAATCTCTTCAGTATTGGCTCAAAGAAGGAATAATATAAACAATCAGTTGAATATAGAAATCTATTTTACCTGAGAGGGAATTGAGAGGGGATAAGATAAAGTAAGGGGGGAGGGGTGTACTGACAGAAAGGATAGCAAATCAGGGGAACATGGTAGACTTGTAAGGAGGGAAAGGGTGAAAGGAGAGAGAGAGAACAAACAGGAGGAAGAATAGGATGGAGGGAAATACACAGTTAGTAATCATAACAGTGAATGTAAATGAACTCCCCTATAAAACAGAAGCAAATAGTAGACTGGATAAAAAACCAGAGTTCTATAATACGTTGTTTATAAGAAACACACTTAAAGCACACACACACACACACACACACACACACACACACAAACACAGAAAAAAGGTAAGGGATTGGAGCAATATGAAGCAATATGCTTCAACTGAAGTAAAAAAAAGCAGGGGTAGCAATCCCTATCAGAAAAAGTAAAAGCAAAAATAGACCTAATTAAAAGAGATAAAGAAGGAAACTACATCTTGCTAAAGGGTGCCATAGACAATGAAGCAATATCAATGCTAAACATATATGCAACAAGTGTTATAGTAACCAAATTCTTTTTTTTTTATTAAACATACGCTTTATTAACTTCTGGTTTACATCATTCATTTCCACCAAATTTTGAGTTATAATTTTTCCCCCATTTTTTCCCTTCCCACCACCCCAGAATAGCAGTCACACTAGATATCCCCTCATCCAATCTGCTCTCTCCCATATCTTCTCCCATACCCCCTTCAACTTTGCCATTAGGGCAAGGTGAATTTCTGAGCCCCAAGCCTGGACATCTTATGAAATATTTAATTTTAAAAACTTCGAATTTCAGATCCATTCCCTTCCTCACTTGTCACCCACCGCCTCTGAGAAGATAAGCAATTCAGTATGTGTTATACATATATAGCTATGCAAAACATCACCACAGTAGATATACTATAAAAGACTGCTTATATTTCCCTCCCACCCATCTCACCTCACATGGCCCATTCCCTACTTTGATCCTGTCCCTCTTCTATAGTGGGTACTTCCAACCTCCCCTCCCCCCAAGGATGACCTCCCCTCCATCATCCCCCCTCTCATCCCCCTTTCCCCTACTCTCCTGCAGGGTGAGATATCCCACTTAGTATATATGTGATTCTCTCCCTGAGCCAAATTCAGTAAGAATATGGTTTTGCCTTTTTGCCTTCCTGTTCTCCCCCTCCCCTGCAACTACTTCCCTTTGCCTCTTCTACATGAGATAGTTTACCCTACCCTGTCTCTCCCCATCTCCTCTTGCCCCTTTCCTCTCTCACCTCTTAACTTCACCCCTTAAGTATCATCCCTTCCCATAAAATTCAACCTGTGCCCTCTATCCATGTATACCTGTAAACATGTGCCCATATACCCTTCTTCAATTATTTTCATAGTGGGAAAGGTTTCACCAGACACAGTTATTGTTTTTCCATGTAGGAATGTAAATAGTTCAACCTCAATAAGTTCCCTCTGATTTCTTTTCCTTGATTACCTTCTCAAGCATCTCTTGCTTCCTGTGTCTAAATGTCAAATTTTCTATTCAACTCTGGTTTTTTCCTCAAGAATGTTTGAAAATCCTCTATTCCACTGAATGACCATATTTTCCCCTGAAACAAGATACTCAGTTTTGCTGGGTAGGTGACCCTTGGGCTCAGTCCCAGCTCTTTTGCCCCCTGGAATATCATATTCCATGCTCTTCGATCCCTCAATGTAGAAGCTGCCAGGTCCTGTCCTATTCTGATTGTGTTTCCACAATATTGAAATTGATTCTTCCTGGCTGCTTGTAGTATTTTCTCCTTGATCTAGGGATTCTGGAACCTGGCTATAATATTCCTAGGAGTTTTCTTTTGGGGATCTTTTTCAGGAGGTGATCAGTGGATTCTTTCTCTCTATTTCCCCCCTCTGGGTCTAAAACTTCAGGGCAATTTTCCTTGAGAATTTCTTGAAAGATGATTTCTAGGTTCTTTCTTTGATCATGGCTTTCAGGTAGTCCAATAATCTTTAAATTCTCTCTCCTGGATCTATTTTCCAGGTCAGTGGTTTTTCCCATGAGGTATTTCACATTGCCTTCTATTCTTTAATTTGTTTGGATCTGTTTAACAGCATCTTGATTTCTCATAAAGTCACTAGCTTCCATTTGCTCCAGTCTAACTCTGAAGCAATGAATCTCCTCAGTGAGCTTTTGAGATTCTTTTTCCATCTGGCAAATTCGACTTTTTAAGGCATTCTTCTCCTCATTGCCTTTCTGAGCCTCTTTTGCCATTTGAGTTAGTCTATTTTTTTTTAATATTTTTTATTTAAACAAATGTTTTATTAACTTCTGTTTTACATCATTCATTTCCACCAGATTTTGAGTTACAGTCATTTTCCCCCCATTATTCCCCTACCCAACCTCCCAGAATAGCAGTCCCACAAGATATCTCTTCCTCCAATCTGCTCTCTCCCATACCTCCCATACCTTCTCCCATACCCCCATCGACTTTTCCATTAGAGGAAGGTGAATCTTTGTGTCCCAATGCCTGCACATCTTATCTCCCAATTATAGGCAAAAGAGTGTTAATAATAGTATTTATATATATTTGAAACATCTAATGTAACGACCTCAAATTTCAGATCCATTTCCTTCCTCCCTTGTCACCCATTCCTTCTTGGGAGATAAGTAATTCAGTATATGTTGTACATGTCTAGCTATGCAAAACATTATCATGGTAGATATATTGTACAAGGTTGCTTATAATTCCCTCCCACTCATCCCACCCCCACCTGGTCCATTCCCTACATGATCCTGTCCCTCTTCTATAGTGGGTACTTCCAACCTCCCCTCCCCCCAAGGATGCCCTCCCATCCATCATCCCTCCTCTCATCCCCCTTCCCCCTATCCTGCTGCAGGTTGAGATATCCCATTTAGTATGTATGTCATTTTCTCCCTGAACCAAATTCAATGGGAATGTGGTTTTGCCTTTTTAGCCTTCCTTATTCTCCCCCTCCTTTGCAACCACTTCCCCTTGCTTCTTCTACATGGGATAGTTTACCCTGCCCTGTCTCTCCCCATCTCCTCTTGCCACTTTCCTCTCTCACCTCATAATTTCATCCCTTGAGTATTCTCCCTTCCCAACAAATTCAACCTATGCCCTCTATCCATATATAACTGTAACCATATACACACACAATCACATATGTATTCATATGACCACACCCCCTTCTTCCATTATTTTCATAGTGAGAAAGATATCATCAGTCACAGATATTACCTTTCCATATAGGAATGTAAATAGTTCAACTCTGATAAGTTCCTTTTGATTTCTTTTCCCTAATTACCTTCTCAGGCATCTCTTACTTCTTGCGTCTGGATGTCAAATTTTCTATTCAACTCTGGTTTTTTCATCAAGAATGCTTGAAAGTCCTCTATTCCACTGAATGACCATATTTTCCCCTGAAACAAAATACTCAGTTTTGCTGGGTAGGTGACCCTTGGGTTCATTCCCAGTTCTTTTGCCCTCTGGAATATCATATTCCATGCCCTTCGATCCTTCAGTGTAGAAGCTGCCAGGTCCTGGGCTATTCTGATTGTGTTTCCACAATATTGAAATTGTTTCTTCCTGGCTGCTTGTAGTATTTTCTCCTTGATCTGGGGATTCTGGAACCTGGCTATAATATTCCTGGGAGTTTTCTTTTTGGGATCTTTTTCAGGAGGTGATCGGTGGATTCTTTCAACCTCTATTTTGCCCTCTGGATCTAAAACATCAGGGCAGTTTTCCTTGAGAATTTCTTGAAGGGTGATTTCTAGATTCTTTCCTTGATCATGGCTTTCAGGTAGTCCAATAATTTTTAAATTGTCTCTCCTGGATCTATTTTCCAGGTCAGTGGTTTTTCCCATGAGATATTTCACATTGCCTTCTAATCTTTCGTTTGTTTGGATCTGCTTAACAGCATCTTGATTTCTCATAAAGTCATTAGCTTCCATTTGCTCCAGTCTAACTCTGAAGGAATGAATCTCCTCAGTGAACTTTGAGATTCTTTTTCCATCTGGCAAATTCGACTTTTTAAGGCATTCTTCTCCTCATTGCCCTTTTGGGCCTCCTTTGCCATTTGAGTTAGTCTATTTTTTAAGGTGTTGTTTTCCTCAGTCAGGCTGTTGACCCTCTTTTCATACTTTTCCTGCATCCTTCTCATTTCTCTTTCCAATTTTTCCTCCACTTCTCTTATTTGATTTTTAAAGTCCTTCTTAAGGTCCTCTATGGCCTGCAACCCGCTCATGTTTTCCCCTGGGGCTTTTGGAGCAGGACTTCTGACCTCAAAGTCCTTTTCCTGCTCTATGCCCCCAAAATAGGAGTCTAGGGTTGCATTTTCTGTTTCCTTTGCCTTGGCATGTTGCCACTTAATTGCTTGACTTTTGGGCTTGTTGCCACACTATGGCTTTAAGGCCAGCTAGAGGAATTTTTGTCCCGAACGTGTGGGGGGCAACTTCCGTTTCTGGCAAACTGTAAACCCACCCACAACTTCCACCCTAGATCACAATCCAGATCCAGGGAGGTTAAAGCAAGAGCGATTACCCCCAAGACTGATCGCTGGATCTCCCCACGATTTGTAGGC
The DNA here is from genome assembly GCA_011680675.1 of Gymnobelideus leadbeateri. Classification (NCBI taxonomy): domain Eukaryota; kingdom Metazoa; phylum Chordata; class Mammalia; order Diprotodontia; family Petauridae; genus Gymnobelideus; species Gymnobelideus leadbeateri. Next base: position 156,680 of record WOXC01000912.1, read on the forward strand.
TGGGAGCCCGAGCTGCCTCTGAAAACTACAAAATGGCGTGTCTCCTCAGTGGCTTCTGGCCCCCAGGGGAGGGAGCTGACGCATTCCCCAAATACTGGTCCCAAAGTCCATAGGGCACTAACCTCTCACTTTGTCCTAGGCATGTCTGTGCTGATAATTCTGGAATCGCCACAGCTGCTGGTGTTCTGGGGTCCCTCTAGCGGGCTGCTGGCCCAACCGCCGTGGGGCTAAAACCGTGGCTTAGTGGACCTGGGCTCAGCTCCCAGAGAGCTGTGCTTTTGGTTCCCAGTGTGCTGTGCTGCCTGCTCTCAGAGCACTGGGCTGGCCGATCCCTTCAGGGCTGCTGGGCTATCCTCAGCAGGCAGTTAGCTTCTCTGTGCTGTTCTGTGGGTGCCTGGGCTCCAGAAGTTGTTCAGATTCCCCTTTTACATAATTTGGAAGTTTGTGTGGGGCAGAGCATCTTGGAAATGCTGTTTCTACTCTGCTATTTTGGCTCCACCCCCGTCAGTAACCAAATTCTTAAAGGAGAAGTTAAGCAAATTACAAGAAGAAACAGACAGAAAAACTATACTAGTGTGGGACCTTTCAAACTTGTCCCCTTTCAAAACTTGATAAATCCAACCAAAATATAAAGAAGAAACTAAGGAGAAACTAAGGAGATAAATTAGAAAAGTTAGACATGACAGACCTTTGGAGAAAACTGAATGGGAACAGAAAGGAATATACATTTTCTCAGTAGTGGCACTTATATTAAAAATGACCATGTAACAGGGTATAAAAACCTCAAAATCAAATATGAAAGGCAGAAATATTAAATGTATTCTTTTCGAATTATAATGCAAAAAATTCACATTCAGTGGGGCAGAGCCAAGATGGCAGAGTAGAAACAGCATTTCCAATGTGGTCTGCCCCACACAAATTTCAAACAAGGTGAAAGGGGACTCCAAACAACTTCTGGAGCCACAGCACCCACAGAACGGCACAGAGAAGCTAACCTCCTGCTGAGGACAGCCCAGCAGCCCTGCAGGGAGTGGCCAGTGCAGCGCTCTGAGAGCAGGCAGCACAGCGTGCTGGCAACTGACAGCGCAGCGAGAAGAGCCGAGCCCAGGTCCTCGGTTTTAGCCCCAGGGCAGCCGGGCCAGCAGCTGGTTGGAGGGACCCCGGAACACCAGCAATTGTGGCGATTCCAGAATTATCAGTACAGATATGCCTAGGACAAAGTGAGAGGTTAGTGCCCTATGGACTTTGGGACCAGTATTTGGGGAAAGCGTCGGCTTCCTCCCCTGGGGGCGAAAAGCTGCTGAAGAAACAGCTGCATAGAAGCCATTTTGCAGCATCAGTAGTGGCTCTAGCTCCTGGTCTGCAAATTGTAGGGAGATCCAACAATCAGTCTGGGGGTTAATCCCTCTTGATTTAAACTGCCTGGATCTGGATTGTGGTCTGGGGGGGAAGTTTGGGGTGGGTATCCAACTTGACAGAGTGGGTGGAGGCTTTACAGAGGCCACCCAACCTGGGGAAGTTGTGAAGACCCCACGTTTGGGACAGAAGCTCCCCTGTCTGGTGGTAGAGTCCTACTGTGGCAACAAGCCCTGAAATCAAGTAATTAAGTGGCAACATGCCTAGGCAAATGAAACAAAATAAACAGAAAAGTTCAACATTGGACTCCTATTTTAGGGGCAAAGAGGCTCAAAGCATGGAGGAGGACTGTGAGGTCAGAACTCCTGCACCAAAAGCCCCAAATGAAAATAAAGCTGGCTACAGGCCATAGAGGACCTTAAGAAGCAGGTAGGAGAA